>SOZL01001251.1:17441-70981 GCA_009733165.1 Naja naja
CCTGGGCAAAAGCCCCCCTGGCCACAGCCCCACCTGCTCCTCCAAACTGAGCTGTGCATCCAGGAGGACGCCCAGATTCCTCGCCCTATCCACGGGGTAACACCTCCCCATGACCAAAGATGGCACATCAACTGAAACCCGAGATGCTGGTAAGAACAGCCACTCAGTCTTGGCCGGGTTGAGTCTGAGCCTGTTACACCCCATCCAAGCCTGCACCTCCAGGCACTGGGACATCACCGAGAGAGCATCACTGATCTGGTCTGGGGTGGAGATACAACTGGGTATCATCTGCATATTGATGATACCTCACCCCAAAACCACGGATGATCTCGCCCAGCGGTTTCATGTAGATATTAAACAGGAGAGGAGAACCACCCCTGAGGCACTCCACAACTAAGAGGCCTCGGGGAGGACCTCTGCTCTCCCGTCAACACCGACTGCGAACGGTCCAAAGGTAAGAGGAGAACCACCGTAACACGGTGCCCCCACACCCAACCCCCGAGCCGCCGCAGAAGGATACCATGGTCGATGGTATCGAAGCCGCTGAGAGATCTAAAAGGACCAGAACAGAGGAAACCCCGTCCCGAGCCCTCCAGAGATCATCCAAATGCGACCAATGCTGTCTCGGTGCTGCCCGGCCTGAAACCCGATTGGTACAGGTCAAGGTAATCAGTTTCCTCCAGGAACAGCGGAAGCTGCTGAGCCACCACGCTCAACAACCTTCTTCGCTAAAAGCGAAGGTTGGAGACTGGACGATAGTTATTCAAAACGGTTGGGTCCAGAGCAGGCTTTAAGGAGGGTTCTCACCACCGCCTCTTTAAGGGCGGCAGGAAAACCCCTTCACTCAAAGAAGCGTTGATAACTGCCTGAGCCAACGTGTAACCTCCCTGGAGGCATAAACCAACCAGGAAGGACACGGGTCCAATAAACACGTGGTGAAGACAGCCTCCGCATGATCCTGTCCACTTCATCCAGGGAGACAGAGTCAAACTCAACCCAAACCGGATCCACAGACTCGCCGCCACGCCATCGTCAACATCCTGCCAGTCAGAGTCTAAGCCAGCCCGAATCTGAGCGACCTTATCCGCCAGATGTAAACTAATCCTCTGCTCTGCCCAAGAGGGGTCCCCCCTCAATTGCAAGAGGGAGCGAGTGACCTAAACAGGGCCGCAGGGCGATCATCTGCAGACGCGATCAGAGCGAGAAGTAAGTACATCTCGCTGCTCTTAATCGCCCAGGTAAGTCCTAATATAGGCTCTTAACTGGAGACGGGTCAGACTCAGAGCCACTAGTCCTCCACTACTTCTAGGCGCCTCCTCTGCCGCCCCCCGGCTCCTCTGAAAACCAAGGAGCTAAACGAGGTCTCCGGCAAGGGAGAGGCCGCAAGGGGACAACCCGGTCGAAGCGCTGCGAGGCCGCTTTTGCCAGGCGCCACCAAAGTCTCGGCCGGGCTGTGGACAAGGGAGGTGGGCAAAACCCCAGGGCCGCTCTGGAACCTCTCTGGGTTCATTAGGCTGGGGCGAACCATGTCGCTCCTCATCCCAGCAGCGAGGAGCAGCATATTGGAAGACCAGCCTCAGGAGATAATGATCTGTCCATGATAGGGTAGAATAACTGGAGATCCAACCCCCAGATCACTACACCACTGCCCGAGATAAAAACCAGGTCAAGCGCCCCCTCATGGGTGGGCCCTGAATCACCTGGGTCAGGTCCATGGCTGTCATGGATGCCAAGAACTCCCGAGCCAATCCAGGCGCCACCCCAGGAAGGGCAAGTTGAAGTCCCCAGAACAATAAGTCTGGGAAACTCACCACCACTCCCGAGGGCATCCAGCAGCTCGGGAAGGGCCGTTGCAACGCAGCTGGGGACAGGTACGTCAGCAACAGGCCCAACCACCACCCGGGCCCAACCTCAGAAGGAGGGATTGCAGCCGCCAATCTGCGGACAGTGGCCTCCCTTGGAAACAGAGTCTCCCTAATAACAATCGCTACTCCTCCACCCTACCCTGGGCACGCGGCGTGCAACACCGAAACCTGGGGACAAAGATCACATAGAGGGACACCACCCTCAGGCCCCAACCAGGTCTCCGTGACACGCCAGATCCGCGCCTCCTCCTCAATGAGTTCACGGAGGAGGGGAGCCTTATTGGCTACGGATCTGGCAATTACAATTACATCCTGGGTGTCCAGTGGGAAGATAATTTCAGATTCAAACTCATTCATGAAACCACCCAGAGAAGCAAAACTGGAAGCAGGAGGTCAGAAGTCACAGCCTACGTGGTGAACCATCAGAAAGGTTTCCGAATTCCCTATTCTCTCACCATCATTGACACACCAGGATTTGGAGGCACGAGAGACGCAGAGCAAGACAAACTGGTTCAGGAGCAGCTCCTGGAGTTTTTTTCCACCCCAGGAGGCTTTGACCACATGGATGTCATCTGCTTGGTGCCCCAGGCCTTCCTTTCCCATTCAACTCATGCCCAGAAATGCGTCTTTGATTCCATGCTCTCCGTGTTGGGAAAAGACTTGAAGGATAACATCCAACTCCTGATCACCTTTGCAGATGGGGGGACTCCACCTGTCCTGGAGACCCTCAAGGAGGCTGACCTGCCATGTGCTCAGGATGAGTCTCCTCAGCACTTCAGATTCAACCATTCAGCGCTCTTTGCTCCCCAAGAATATGGAGGAAGCCACAATATTGCTTCTGAAATGTTCTGGAAAATGAACACTGTGAGTATGAAGGATTTCTTTGACTCGATAAAGATGGTGGAAACCAAAAGTTTAACCTTGACCATGGAGGTCCTGAAGAAACATCAGGAGTTGGAAACTGCTCTTAGAAGACCTCCCGCTCCTAAGGTTGAGCAAGTGCACCCAAATCGTTTCCAGATTAGTATCGATTTGGCAGTCATCGCGAAGCCTTCTGTCTCTAGGTACCAGGTAGAATATCAGATTGCAGGAGACAATTGGAAAAGTCTCAGTACTGAATGCCCCAAGGATCAATTCACCCTGGAAGATGTCCACCTAAATCTTCGGTACCAATTCCAATGTGCAGCTGTGACTCCAGTCGGGCTCGGTCAATGGAGCGAGGTGATCACTTGCATCTGTCCTACGGGAATGCCTGCTGAGGTAACTTGAGGGGGAGGAGGGAGGGGAGGAAGGGGAAGAGGAGGAGGAGGAAAGTAGAGTAGCCTGACACCTCCTGCAGGGTTCCTCCTTGGGAACCTCTGCTTCCTCCCCCAAGTCCAGGGTCTAAACTTAAAGCTTCCTGAAATCTGGGTCAGCAGAGAGACTCCTAGAATCCCTCCTTGTCTGGTTGTGAGGAAGGTTTGCAAAGTGAGTCAGCCATGATACATAAGGCCGTGGGTGACGAGCAGGAAAGGCAGGTCTACGAGCTCATGGTGCCATTTTGGAGAATGGAGGGAGCTACTACATGCATGCGGTCCATCCTATGGAATGTCATAGACGGAAATGGGGCTGGGCAGGAGCACCACTCAGGGGGAAGCTGGTGGAGGGGGCCAGGCCTGATCCCAGGGAGCTATGTTGGGGGTAGAGAAGAGTCCGAGCTGCTCAGGTCTGGCAAGGTTGCTGGAGGGCGGAGTCTTTTGAGGCCCCCCTGAGTGTCTGTTTCACAAAGCCTTGATTGTGGAAGAGACGGCTTGGGCCAGCCCACACACTCCCACACTGGGATGTCCAGCTGAGAATCCCCAGAGGAGAAACTCCAACAGAGCCTCACTTGGGGCCCACTGGCAGGAGAGACAAAGGGGAGAAGGGGAAGCTGGACAGACTCTTACACAAAGCAGGGAGAAGGCATGTGGGGGGGAGACTGGGGCAGGGGGGTTATTTTGCCCCTCCCTTCAGGAGGAGGATCCTTTGAAGGCTCTCTGCTCTGGAGCCTCTTCAGAGTTGGAGTGTGGAACTCAGACGGAAGAAATAATAATGTCCTCCATCCTTATATCAGCCGGTGGGGGAGTGCAAAGTTCAAGGCTCCTTCCACAGGTTTACCAGGAATTGAGGAAGCCTTCCCAAAATGTGTGTAGAGGGGGCCTTGCACCCCACTCCCCACTCATGGAAAAGGGCTGTGGGGAGTTGCCAGTCACTGTGGACATCAACCCCCATCATTCCTGAAACCCCCAAAGTTCAGGACTCTGAGAATTGAAGGGCTGCATAAAAAGGGGGTGGCATGGGGGGGGGAGGATCAGATGGGTCAGCCTCAAGGGCAGAGAGGAGGGGGTGGCCCTTCTTTACCCCCCCTCCAATTCCTCCCTGTGTCTTCTGAGGGAAGGGAATTATCGGCAACCTCCCTACAAGGCAGCCTCTCCTTTGGCTGACTCTGTTTTGCTTTTCACGCAGAAATCCTGGGTTTTGTGCTGTGCGATGTTTCTGGAAACAGCTGGAAGCATCCGAGGTAAAGTCTTGGCCCCTGGGGGTGGGTGGGTGAGTGGAGGGGGTGGAAGTTACTGTCCTGGGTGGAGGGACAGGCTACGATTGCCGTATGCTGTTGACCAGTGCGCTTTTTCTCTCCTCTCTCCTTTGGGTTGCACGGTCTGAACGGAGGATCGTCCTGGTGGGCAGTTGGAGAAGTGGGAAAAATGCAATGGGAAACACAATCCTGGGAAGGGAAGTGTTTGAGTCTGGGTGTTCAACTAGCTCATCAACAGAAGCATGCCAAAAGGAGGAGGCGCAACTGAAGGGCAGGAAGGTTGTGGTTGTTGATACGCCTGGCTTTTTCTATTACTATCGTCCAATCAAGGATACGGCTGCAGAAGTGAGCAAGTGCGTAAAGTTTTGCTCCCCAGGTCCCCACCTCATTCTGCACGTGATAGGGGGGGGTTAGGGGAGCGCCTCGCTGCATTCAAGCCGCGCGCTCCACCCCTTGACCTCTTCTCAATCTCTGGGGGTTTTGGGATCCAGGGCCCCTGGGCTCCGGCTGGTGTATTTTAATGCCAGGTCCGGTGAATAAGGCTCCTCCAGAAGGTTATTGAGGAGGAGGCCATGACCTGGCTTGTATCACCGAGACCTGGTTGGGGCCAGAGGGTGGTGTCCCTCTGGTTGATATCTGCCCCCAGGTTTTCAGGTTATGCACCGGTCTCACCCCAGGGAAGGGGTGGTGGGGTGGCTGTTGTTATCCGGGAGGCCCTGCTTCCAAGGGAGGTCCCTGCTCCTGAGATAGGCGGGTGTGAGTCCCTCCTCGTGAGGTTCGGACCTCATGGTCAGATGGGCTGCTGCTTACATACCTGTCCCCAGCTGTGTATCAGCTGCCCTGCCTGGGCTGCTTGATGCCGCCTCGGGGTGGCGTGGAGTTCCCAGAGCTTATAGTTCTGGGGATTCAACCTGCCCTCCTTGGGTGCGCGGCCGGGTTGGCCCAGGAATTCATGGCTTCCATGGAGTCTATGGGTCTGACCCAGTTAATAGCTGGCCCACTCACAAGGGGGCAATCTGCTCGACCTAGTTTTTGTCTCGAGCGGTGGCTAAGTGGCCTGGGGATGGTGTTATTGTAACCCATCCTGTTCCATGGTCAGACCACTATCTCCTATGGCTGGTCTTCCATCAAGCCGCCCACACCGCTGGGATGAGGAGCCGCCTAGATGGTTCCGCCCCAGGCCCTGATGGACCCTGAGAGGTTGAAGGCAGAACTGGGGTTTTTCCTGCATCCCTTACCCACAGCCCTGTCGAGGTCCTTGTGGCTACCTGGCAACAGTCGGCTGGGGGCCCTGGACAGGGTTGTCCCATGCCCCTTACTCAGCGAGATCCCTGGCCCCCTGGTATACCGAGGGGCTCCGGGATGAAACGTCAGAGAAGGGGACTAGAGAGTAGGTGGAGGGCGACCCGCCCAGATCCCACCGAGCCCAGTTGAGAGCCTATATTAGGACTTACCTGGTAGCTGTGGGGGCGAGGAGACTTACTTCTCTGCCATCATAGCATCCGCAGATAACCCCAGCCGCCCTGTTTGGGGTTGCCCACTCTCCTACATTTGGGGAGGTGGTGGACCTTGGGCACAGCTGAGGAATTTGGTCTTTATCTGCAGGATAAAATTGCTCGGATGCAGGAAGGGTTGCGCGGACTTGCAGTGGTCTGGGGAGGGGAGGCGAGTGGTTTGGCTAATGTCATCTGGACTGAGTTCGATCCTGTTTCTGAGGATGAAGTGGACAGGATCATGCGGGCTGAGTTCCACCACATGTTTATTGGACCCGTGCCCTTCCTGGTTGGTTTATGCCTCCAGGGAGGTCACGCAGGCTGGCTCCGGCAGTGGTCAACGCTTCATTAAGGGAGGGGCTGTTCCCTGCGCCTTGAAAGAGGCGGTGGTGAGGCCCCTTCTGAAGAAGCCTGCCTTGACCCAGCCGTGTTGAACAACTTCGTCGGTCTCCAACCTTCGCTTCTTAGAAGGTTGTTGAGAGTGTGGTGGCCCAGCAATTGCCACTTTTCCTGGAGGAAGCGGACTACCTGGATTCGTACCAATCGGGCTTCGACCGGGTACA
Source organism: Naja naja (assembly GCA_009733165.1). Taxonomy (NCBI): domain Eukaryota; kingdom Metazoa; phylum Chordata; class Lepidosauria; order Squamata; family Elapidae; genus Naja; species Naja naja. The sequence goes on from SOZL01001251.1 coordinate 23,917, forward strand.
GCACGGAGACAGCATTGGTCGCGCTGATTGATGATCTCTCTAGGGCTCGGGACAGGGTTTTCCTCTGTCCTGGTCCTGTTAGATCTCTCAGCGGCTTTGATACCATCGACCATGGTATCCTGTTGTGGCGTCTCGGGGGTTGGGAGTGGGAGGCACTGTTTTACAGTGGTTCTCCTCCTACCTCTCGACGCCGCAAACAGTGTTGGCAGGGGGCAGAGATCGACTGAGGTCTCTCACTTGTGGGGTACCTCAGGGTCGGTTCTCTCACCTCTCTTGTTCAACATTTATATGAAGCCGCTGGGTGAGATCATCCTGGTTGGTGAGTTATCATCAGTATGCTGATGATACGCAGTTATCATCTCCACCCCGGACCACATCAGTGATGCTCTCTGTGATGTCCGTTGTTTGGAAGCGGTGCGGATCTGGATGGACAGGAACATGCTCCGACTCAATCCAGCCAAGACAGAGTGGTTGTGCATACCGACATCCCGGTCCAGTTCTGAGGTTCCATCTTTGGTCATGGGGAGGAGGTGTTACCCCCCGTGGACAGGGCACAGAACCTGGGGGTCCTCCTGGACTCACGGCTCAAGTTGGAGAAGCAGGTGGGAGCCGTGGCCAGGGGCCTTTGCCCAGGTCCGGCTGGTTCGCCAGCTGCCCATATCTGGACCGGGATGCCCTGCGCCGATTACTCAGGCCCTCGTTGTCTCCCGACTGGACTACTGTAGCTCTCTACTTAGGACTGCCCTTGCATACCACTCGGAGGCTTCAGCTGGTGCAGAATGCGGCTGCGCGGGTAGTGTTGGGAGCCCCCCGATACTCCCATATTACACCCCTCCTGCGTGACTTGCATTGGCTTCCGGTTGCCCTCCGGGTGAGATTCAAGGTTTTAGTGTTAACATTCAAAGTCCTACATGGCATGGGTCCAGGATATTTACGAGAACGACTCCTCCCAGTTTCAAGCACCAACCGCCCGTGCAGGCGATAGACAGGGCCTCTCAGGGTGCCGTCCGTGACTCAATGTCGCTTGGTGGGGACTCGGGGGAGAGCCTACTCTGTGGCGGCCCCCACTTTATGGAATCTTCTTCCACTGGAGCTCCGGCTTGCTCCTGATCTCCGTACCTTCTACGAGTTAAAAACCTGGCTGTTTTTACAATCTGGGCTATGCTGACTCCTTGGGCTTTGTTGATTTTAATTTTGGGGGTTTTAATGTTAATTCGGCTTAATTTGTTTAATATGGTTTTTAGGTAATTTATTGTTGTATTTCTTTTAATTTGTGAGCTGCCCCGAGTCCTTCGGGAGAGGGGGTGGCATATAAGTCGAATAAATAAATAAATAAATGAATAAATAAATATATCCTTTTCACTCCTCCCAGGAGCAGACGGACATTATTCAGCAGATCGAAGAGATTTTTGGCCTTCAAGCCAAGGATTACATGATCATCTTGTTTATCCACAAAGATGACATGAAAGGTGAATCTTTAGAAAAGTTAATATCTTTCAGAGATAAAAAAGTGAAGGAATATATTGCTGAATGCGGGAACCGGTGCCTGATTTTCAACAACATGGCGGAAGGGGCAGAATGAGAGGCTCAGGTGGCCGAACTAATGACCATGATTGATGATCTTGTGCGCAGGAACAGAAATGGTCCTTGTTCAACAAAAGACAAAACCGCTGATTGTTTCCCTTTTCATCAGAGACCAGAAAGTCTCTCTAGTTCAGCCTCTTCTGCTCCCAAGGGGGCAACTCGGCCAAAGGCCACTCTCAAGTTTCCAAAGACAATTTTGCTTTCACAACTATTATCACTTCTCCGCTTCCAACGAATTATAAGGGGTAGATAGAACTTGGGTCTCAGACATCAAGATGCCAGCCGTGAGTATCTATAGATACTTTCAAAGACTTTATGTAAGGAATGCTCTACTCCTAGTATGGGAAAAGGTTTGTTTTCTCAATGGTTAGATAATAAAAGTAGAAATTAAGTTGGAAGAATACTATTATATACAAGCAAACAATATTATTACTATTATTATATGTATGTAAGATGACTCAGACAGTACACTGTTTAATAAATACATATGTTAAAGAAAAACATATAAATAAATAAAAAAAAGATGACAGCTGTGGGAACCAAGGATACTTCAGCAGGTGTTTCCCAGACTGTCTCACAACAATATCAGGAGGCCCCATTGGACAATGGGAGTCCTGGTCCAATAGGGGGAGGGAGAACTGGAACTTCAATTATGTTGTTCTAGGTGGGAATTAGCTAGATCTGCTTTTGCCCTCATCTTTGCCGGTATGATGTACTCAATAAAGTTTTGCGTTAAGAGATTGGATCGTCTCAACTGTGTTTGCTTTGCTTGGTCAATCGGAACGTCGAGCCCTTCTGTTCTGTGTTCCAATCCAGCCCTCGCCGTGTGACCTCTGAAGAACCCGAGTCAGAGATCCATGACCGAGTCTCCCTGAGCCAATTCCTTCTCTGAGAGAACCTGGTTTCTCCCCTCAGATGACGAGACTTCCAGCGAATGAGAAAATCCAGCCCCTCCCCAGTATCAAGTGGCCCCATAGCCTAATCCTCTCCCATCCTGGATCCATGTCCCTTTGGAAGCACTGACTCTTGGGGGTTTTCCCATCTGTCAGTCCTTTGAGCACTGATCAGGCTGGGAATCCACCAACACAAGAAATATCAGAACTCGAGTTTACTGATACGGATTATAGCAGCAGAATCTTGAAATTGTCTCCCTTTTGCTCCTTCTGGCACCAAAGAGCATCAAGGCAGGACAACCCTGAGGTTCTTTCTCACCCCTTCCCGTTTTCCTGGGGTGAATTCATGTTTTCTTAACAGCTGCCACTTATTATTTGCAAGGCTGTTTCTGTACTGCTCTACACCCCCTTCCATTGGCCAATGTGGACTCATTGGAGAGAGCAAATTTCTCTTTCAACCAAAGGACCTCTTGTTAAATCTCCTTTCTTACAAAAGAGCCTGTCTTTTTTTGGGATGGTTGGGAGAAACTGGGGAGTTTGGTCCACTCGGCGAATTGATTCCAGACAATGATGCACTCACAAGGCAGAAGAGAAGAGGGGACATTGCCCTGACTTCCTGGAGGAGGGGGACATGGAAGGAGCAGAATATACTTGAGGTGCAAGTCGGAGTGCAGGGTCTCCCCGAAATCTTTTCACACTGGGTCCTTCTTGGTGGAAATCAGGCTCCTGCTGGCTCCTTCCCATCTCCTTAGTGTCCTCAACACCACATGCTTCTTCTCAACCTTCCCGTTTGTGGTAAATTGTGTCCCGCAGACATTCCTGAAAATCAGGGCTATTTTTTTTTGAACAATTTTTTAAAATTTTAAACAACAAACATAAATAAATACTAAACATACAATATCGAATAAAATCTTCTTTCCATTATACAGTGTGTCGGTTGGTGCATATCTTTTCTGCACAATATCAACAGTCATTCCATCCTATTTTTAAGTTACAATTCATATCATATATGTTCTGTCTCCCCTTCCAATTGGACGTGTCCGTCTCCACCACAAAAGGACGGTGCGGGTCGGGGTGCCTCAGGACTGGTACTGTGACAAAGGCTTTCTTGAGGGCCTCAAAAGCCTGTTGCTGCGGAGGACCCCACTGGAACGGAACCTTCTTTCGAAGGAGCTGGGTTATCGGAAAAGTCAACGTGGCAAAGCCCGGGATGAAGGTCCGGTAATAGTTGGCGAACCCCAGTAGGCGTTGGACATCTTTCACGCGACGAGGGGGTTCCCAACTACACAAGGCCTCCACTTTCTGAGGGTCCATAGCGATGCCTTTGGGAGCGATGATGTGCCCAAGGAACTCTATGGAAGTCTGGAAGAAGAGACATTTCTCCAGCTTCGCATAGAGTCGGTGTTTCCAAAGGCGTTGCAACACCAGACGGACCTGTTGAAGGTGGCTTTCCCTGGACCTAGAGTAGATCAAAATGTCATCCAGGTAGACCACCACGAACTTATCCAACATGTCCCTGAACACATCGTTCATGAAGTGTTGGAAGACTGCAGGAGCGTTGGTCAACCCAAACGGCATCACCGTGTACTCGAAATGGCCGTATCGGGTGCCAAACGCCGTCTTCCATTCGTCCCCCTCTCGTATCCGCACCAGGTTGTAGGCCCCTCGGAGGTCGAGCTTGGTGAAGACAGCGGCCTCCCTCAATCGCTCCATCAACTCCGGAATGAGAGGCAGGGGGTAGCGATTCCGCACCGTGATGGCGTTGAGCCGGCGGTAATCGCAACACAAGCGTAAGTCCCCCGTCTTCTTCTTGACAAAGAGGACTGGTGCTGCGAGAGGGGACGACAAAGGCCAGATGAACCCTCGGGCCAGATTTTTGTCCAAAAAGTCCCGTAGGGCGGCCAACTCGGGCTCGGACATGGAGTACAGACGTCCCACTGGCAGCGATGCATTGGGCAGAAGATCCACGGGGCAATTGTAGGGCCGATGCAGGGGTAAACGGTCCGCCTCATTCTCGCTGAACACATCTGCGAAGTCCGTCAGTTCAGGAGGTAGGGAGATGACAGGGGTAGAGACGTCCTGGCCGGCACAGGTGTGGCGGATGTGGTCGACGCACTGCAAACTCGGGAAAGAGATGGCGTTCCATGACCATGCCACCTGAGGATCGTGAGTCCGAAGCCAAGCCATACCCAGGACCATTGGGAAATGAAGGTCCGCGGTGACGTAGAAGCGGATTGCCTCCTCATGTGCCCCAATGGTTAGGCGCAAAGGCTGGATGGTGAACTTAATGGGTCCTGCGATCAGTTCCCGCCCATCAATTGTCTCTACCCTCATCAGAGGGTCCACCGGATCCAAGGGGACCTTAAAATGAGCCACGAAGACCTGATCCATAAAATTAGTCGTGGCCCCTGAGTCCACCAGCGCGTGCGCCTGGATCCCCTTTGACTGGTTAGACAAGAAAACCTGAGTGTCCAATATCAGATGCCGAGGGGGCCCAGAGTCCACAGCCGTGCAGTCAGGCAGAGGTTTAGTACTTGCCTGGCCTAGGGTTTCCCCCCAAGTCGGGCCCGCCCTGTTTCCTGGCTGGTCATGCCGAGATTCCGGCACAGGCCTGAGCGCCCCACGTTGCTTTCGGGGACAGGAAACAGCGAAATGTCCAGGCTCCCCACAATACAAGCACAAACCCCCTTGATGTCGCCGTGTTTGCTCCTGGGTTGTCAAGCGAGTTCTAGCCGCTCCCAGCTCCATGGGCTCCGCAGCCGTTGTCATGAAACTCGGGGTGACCCGGGGCACTGTCGGCGCAGGGCGTGGAGGTACAGACACGGATGGCGACTCCTGGACGGGGCGACGGGTCTTTTGCCGTTGGAGATGGGCATCGATGCACAGACATTGCACCACCAGGGTGTCGAGGGTCGGAGGTGCCTCCACCCGAACCAGTTCGTCCTGCAGTTCATCTGACAGGCCATCCTGGAAGGCGTCCAGCAATGCCGCATCATTCCAGGTAGAGTCCATACATAAGAGACGAAATTCAGCGATATAATCCTGCAGGGGGCGCTTCCCTTGGCGAAGGTCCTTAATGCACCTGGCTGCCGTCTGGGTTCGGGGTCCTCATATGAGGCGCATGTGTTGCCAAAAGCCCTGGTAGTCCATTAGCAATGGGCTATTCTGGACCAACAACGGCGTGGCCCACCGGGCTGCAGAGCCAGAAAGGAGGCTTATCACAAACCCAACCCGAGCCCGGTCATCTGGGAAATCCTCTGGCCTCATAGCCATAAATAACTGGCACTGTCCCATGAAAGCCGGAAACATTTCTGGCTGCCCAGAAAACTTATCTGGCACAGCTACTGGGCATTTCCGACGGGGAGGGGGAGTAAGAGCTGCAGGAGCATTCAGCAAAGCAAGTTGAGCTGTTAATTGCCCCACTTGCTGTTGTAAATCATTATTCTCAGCTTGCAACTGGTGTAGCTGCTGCTGCTGCTGCTGCTGCTGGTCCATCTTAAGTAGAAGATGGTTAGAGTCTTTTGTGGTGCGTGACAAAATGTTCTGTCTCCCCTTCCCTTCTCCCAGAAGGTAAGGAACTTGGCACCAACACCCGCACAGAGAACCATGCTGGCTTGTCTCCAACAGCCAATCTGCTACAGCTGATAAGGCTCTTGGCAATCACACAAGTTCCGACTGCCAAGTTCAGATTTGTCAAGTATCGGATTACTCACTGAGTCAGAATGGGCTTTTTATTCTCAAAGTCCACGAACAAGAGCTTATCCAGATACAGTCCAGCCACAACACAAACAGGAGTCTTGGTTTGTTCGAACTTTGTCATGCACAGAGTTCACAAAGTAGGCACACCCACTTTTATACCTTGTGGGGTGTGGTCCAGCTCACACTCTAGCCCTCCCACGCCTCCCACGCTTGCTGACGCTTTCTCCTTTCACGCTGCCTGGGATCAAGCCAGGAATCCTCCTCCTCACTCCCCAGCTGTGGTTGTGCCGATATACTTCCCTCCTGGCGTATCTCAGGCTGTCCCACTCGGCTTTCCGATGAAACCTGAGGTATTGCCAGGGAGGAAGGTCCTGGGGAAGAAGGCCTTGCCAGGGCGGAAGGTCCTGGGGAGGAAGGCATTGTCAGGGAGGAAGGGCCTGGGGAGAAAGGTCCTGGGGAGGAAGGCATTGCCCGTTCCCCCCCTTCATCATCCAAGTCCTCTTCCTCTGTCAGCACAGGCTCAGGAGGCGGGGCCACAACAATATATAACTACAATCCATTTAATGTTGTATTATTATCAAATCATTATCAGACTGTTCTTACCAAATTATCTCATTTTTTTCGAGCAGAATTCAACTATTATAAAACCTCATTTATAATATCATTCATTTCCATGTAATCAAGCATAAGATATCATATTATGATAATCGCTTAAAATATATCTTTGTATCATTTTATCATGACTGTTATATTTCTATTATATTATGCTGTATTTCCCTATTTTCTTAAATAAAAATTCCCTATTTTCTGAATAAAATAGATCCCATATTTTATAATATTCTTTTTCTTCTTGCTCTCTAATGGCAAATTCAAGGTTTTAGTGTTAACATACAAAGTCCTTCACGACATGGGTCCTCAATATTTAAGGGAGCGCCTTCTTCCGATGTCAAACACCGATCGCCCTGTTCGAGCTCATAGGCAGGGACTCCTCGGGGTTCCATCGGCGGGCCAATGCCGCTGGCGGTTCCCCAACGACGCAGCCTTTTCTGTAGCTGCCCTGACCTCTGGAATCAACTGCCTTTGAGCTCCGCCTGGCCCCTGACCTCCGCACTTCCACCGAAGTTGAAGACCTGGTTATTTGACCAACCCGGCTGTGACCCTTTGGGAGGGTTATTTTAAATTTTTAATTCATTTTATAAATATTTGGGCTTATAACTCTGATTTAATCATTTTTAATGTATTTATTGTTCTTTGCTTTTTAGTTGTAAGTCCAGTCTTGGAGATGGGGCTATATAAGTTCAAATAATAAATAAATAAATAAATAAATAAATGTCAATCTACTCATTTCTGCACATTCCATTATTTTCTTTATCACTTCCTCCTCTATTGGAGCTTTTTCATTTTTTCAGTTTTGCGGAAATACTATTCTAGCTGCTGTCAAAATATTAACAATCAAATATGTCCATTCTTTACTGTATCCTTCAGGCAAGATACCCAATAAAAATATCTCCGGTTTCAAGTCTATATGCTGTTTTGTCATTTTTTTTCCATTTTAAAATCAGGGCTATTTTTGACAGCAGTATCGGAACTTGCAAATCTCAGTTGTCTCGGAGAGACCCTCAAAGTCTGAGGTCCACCTCTGGACCGCCCCCCCCCCCCAAGACCAATTGGGGAGCCCAGAGGGATAACTATGGGGTTGAGAGTGTGGAGGGTGTCTGACCTGAAGAAGAGAAGATGCAGGGGGACAATGGTGGGAGGAAGAGCCGCCTCCTTCCAGAAGACCCCAACTCTTCTCCCTCTTGGAAAATGGGTGCAAATTTCAAGAAAGCAGATTCTGGGGGAACATTGCCCAAACTCTCAAGGAGCAGAAGCAGCTCTACAGAGCAAGGGGGTCTCCAAACTCAACAACTTTAAGACTTGTGGACTTCAACTCCCAGAATTCCTCAGATAGCATGGTTGCCTGGGGAATTCTGGGAGGTTTTTTCTTTTTCTTTTTGCCATAATTCTTATTTTATTTTATTTTTACAACCAAATTATCCTTGTGTGAAAAGCATGGTCCCGTAGTGTCTTACATTTTGTTACAAAGACAACAATGTTCCTCTTATTTAATATAGTTGATGATCTTTTAACATTTGATATTCATACTTATCATTTGTTAATTTATCAATCTTAATTATTCAAGATTACAGTGTATTATTTTTTGTGTCAATCTCTATATTCTTAACCTCACTCCTTTTACTAACAGTTATATATTAATAATCCTATTTGCACTGTTTACCAAATTTATAGTTGTAATCACAATTTATAAATGTATATGAAATTATAATTTTCCATTATTTATCCCCTTTTTAAATTCTAAATATACCACTTTATAAAAAAAATTCCCCTTTCTGATCCCATTTAATACCAATACACTAGTATTCATCATATTTACGTTTAGCAGATTATGCAGTTCTAATAATAGTTATTTTTATTAAATTATAGCCTTTCATTATCAATGTTATGTTTCACAATGTTTTTGTGTCAATCAAATTCCATGTGTCATTCCTTTACCTACAATAACGTTAACTTATTTATTACATTGATCAGTTATATATCTTAACTAGTAGTACACATTTCTATAAGATCATACTCTTCGTTTCTTTTCTTACCCATCATTCCTCAGGTAGCATGCTTGGCTGGAGAATTCTGGGAGTTGAAGTCCACAAGCCTTAAAAGTCATGGAGTTTGGGGATACCTGCGCTGGAGGAATGAAGGACCAAGAGAAGGTCTTTGCTGCCTTCTGCTGGTCAGCTATGGAACTCGTTCCTCAAGCACGTTTCAGTATTCAGGTACAGTATTCCAGACATTGACCACTCTGTTGCTGAAGTCATATTTCCTGCAATCAAGTTTGGTGCGGTTTACCTTGAGTTTGTATCTATTGTGTGCTCTTGTATTTTTATGGTTGAAGCTGAAGTATTCATTGACAGGTAGGACATTGCAATATATAATTTTATGTACTATACTTAGATTGGACCAAAGGTGGCATAGTTCTAGGTTTTCTAGGTCTAGAATTTCAAGTCTGGTGGCATAAGGTATTCTGGAGTAGAGGAGTGGAGAACTCTTCTTGTGAAATATTTTTGGACTTTCTCAACTCAGATACGTAATGTGGGTTCCAGACTGATGAGCTGTATTCAAGTATTGGTCTAGCAAATGTTTTGTATGCTCTAGTTAGTAGTGTGATATTACCAGAGAAAAAGCTATGCAGGATTAGGTTAACAACTCTTAATGCCTTTTTGGCTATGTAGGTGCAGTGGGCTGTAGCACTTAGATCATTAGAGATGAGTACTCCAAGGTCCTTGACAGAGTTTGGATCATCAAAAAGGTCTTGACTATTCAGCTTGTATTTTATTTTCTGATTTTGTTTGCCAATATGTAAGACAGAGCATTTATTTGTTGAGATTTGATGTTTTTATTTATTTTATTCATAATTGATTGTATGCAGCCTCTCAGCGAGGACTCAGGCTCACAATTAAAACAACAATTAAAATTCAACAATAAATATTTTTAAAAGATTAAATCAACAAGCCCAATCACTAAGAACCATTAAAATAATTTAAAACCCCAGGAGGTCAGTCCAGCCCGCCTGTTCAAACAACCAGGTCTTCAGATCGCGAAGGAGCGAAGATCAGAGCCAAATGGAGCTCCAAAGGGAGTTGATTCCACAAGGCAGGGGCCGCAACAGAATAGGTTTTCCCGGGCACCGCCAGCCAACATTGTCTAGCTGACGGCACCCCGGAGTCCCCGCTGGCGCACAGGGCGATCGGTGTTTGATATTGGCAGGAGACGCCCAAGTACCCCGACCCAAATCGTAAGGACTTTGAATGTTAACACCAACACCTTGAATCTCACCCGAGGGCAACCGGTAACCAATGCAGCTCACGCAGGAGGGTGTAACATGGGAGTATCGGAAACTCCCATCACAACCAGCGCAGCCGCATTCTGCACCAGCTGAAGCCTCCGGATGGTATGCAAGCAGTCCTAGATAGAGAGCTGCAGTAGTCCAGTCGGGATGTCACAAGTGCATGAGTGATCGTGCGAAGGGCATCTCGGTCCAGATACGGGCGCAGCTTCATCTCCCTGAGCTCCTCTGTAAACCAGGGAGCCACCTGGGATCTGCACGGTGAGGGGACGTAGGGGACAACTCGGTCGAGGGCCTCCAAGGCAGCCTGTTGCCATGCAGCTGCCAGCACCTCGGCCGAACTGTGGACAAGGGAAACGGGCAGAGACTCCAGCTCTGCCTGGAACCTCTCAGGGTCCATCAGGCGTCTGGGGAACCATCTCAGCGGTTCCTCATCCCAGCAGCGCTGCCTGTTGGAAGACCAGCCGTAGGAGATAGTGATCTGACCATGCAACGGGTTGGGCATTAACACTGCCCACCCCCAGATCACTACGCTACTGCTCCGAGACAAAAACAAGGTCAACCATGTTGCCCCCTCGCGGGGGCCCTGTATTATCTGGGCCAGGCCCATAGCTGCCATGGAAGCCATGAACTCCTGGGTCAAACCCGACTCCGCCCCCAGGGAAGGCAAATTGAAGTCACCCAAGACCAAAAGGCCTGGGAGCTCCACCGCCACTCCCGAGAGGGCATTGAGAAACCCAGGCAGGGCTGCTGCTACACAGCTGGGGGAAAGGTATGCAAGCAGCAGGCCCAACCGGCCACTGGGCCCCAACCGCAGGAGGAGGGTCTCACACCCGCCTGTCTGCGGAACAGAGACCTCCCTTGGAATCAAGGACTCCCGAATAACAACAGCCAGCCCACCACCCCTTCCCTGGGCTCTAGGCTGATGCAAAACCCAAAAACCTGGGGGGCATAAGTCAACTAGAGGAACTCCACCCTCCGGCCCCAACCAGGTTTCGGTGATGCAAGCCAGATCCACGGCCTCCTCCTCAATCACTTCCCGGAGGAGGGACGCCTTATTAGCCACAGACCTGGCATTAAAATACACCAGCCTTGGCCAGGGGCTCCGTATCCCATATCCCTGGGGGAGTGGGCAGAGGCATGGACGTTGCCATTTGTTTGACCATTCTGATATAGTCGAGGTCTTTTTGAAGGGTAGCAGTGGTGTTGAATAGCTTTACATCATTGTGAAGAAAGGCATAGTTGCTCTTAATATGATCACAGAGGTCATTTATGTAGAGTAATGAAGAGAGTTGCTCCTAGAACACTGCCTTGGGGGACACCACTGTTGACAGGTACAGAAGTTGATAGGATGCTCCCAATTTTGACCATTTCTTGCCTGTTTGACAGGAATGCCTCTATCCAGTTATGTAGGTGCCCAGTTATGAGTTGTCCAGTTATGAGTTGTGCCAGTTGGAGCATTTGGTGAAAGAGGAGATCTCCCCAGGGAGCCTGACAGCCCCCTCCCATCTTCTCTCCTCCCCCCGCCCAGCCCCCTTCTTCCGGGGAGGGGGGGGGTCTACTTCCCACCTTCGCTTCCGGGGATCCGGCCCACCGCCCCCACCAGCAGCATCAGGGGGAGCCCAGCAGAACCCATGGATGCCGCCCCACAAGCGCCCCCAAAGAGAGGGGAGGAAAACGCGGAGGCTCCCAGCCCCAGAGGAGGAATCGGGGCTCTGAATTCAGGCAAGGACCTCCTTGATTCCCCTCCTTGAACGACGACGCGTCAGGAACGTCCTGAGGTAAATTCAAACAGCCCAGTGAAGAAAAAGGCGGGGGAGGGAGGGAAACGCCCCCTTTCCACCCGCAGCAACCAATCAGAGCGCAGTTCCCCGCAGGCGGGAGCCCGCCCTCACTCACGAGGAATGAGCGGAAGCACCAATGGGAATCCTCCCGTCTCTAGCGTCATCGGTCTCCGGGCAGAGTCTCCCTGGACTTCACCCGCAAGAGAAGATACTTCAGCGCAAAGAGAGAAGCGGGGAAAGTGGGAGGGGGAACCTTTTCATTCTTGGGGGGGGGGGGCTGCGGCTCAAGGAGGGGGGGTCAGGCCAGCCCTGGAGTGGAGCGTGGACCTCCTTTTGCCCTCCCCTCGCAGTCCGGCGTGGAGTGGAGCTGCGGTGGAGAAGAGAAGGGGAGGCGCAGCCCCACAGCCAGCGAGGACTTGGGGGTTGATTGGGGCGTCCTCGGGCACCTTCTCGCTCTCTGTGTCTCACACACAGACACACGAACGGTGAGAGTGTCCCTCCCCCAGTCACGTGGGGTCACAGCCCTCCCCGCCCCTCCCCAAAGCTTCTGCCTTTGGCTCCTTTCCTGTCAAAGGGGCTGCCGGAGGGCCGGTTTCACCCTCGGCGTTGTGTGGTTTTCTGACCCACCGCAAATGGAAGGTCAATTCTGGTTCAAGAAGGGCAGTTGTTGATCTGAATGGGGGAGAAATAAGAGGGGGGAGTGGAGAAGCGGGAATCCCAGGCAGAGAATGGTGAAGAGAGCAAAGAAAGTGGAGGGTCCCTTCAGGGCCTGCCATGAACCCCCCACTTGAGATGCAGCCTCCCCAAGACTGAAGGGATCCCCCCTCCCACTTTTGCTCTCTGCGCCGAACGCTGCCTCCTCCTTCAGGTGAAGTCACAAAGGACTCTGCCTGGAGACCGATGATGCTCAAGGAGGGAGAATTCCCATTGGTGCTTCCGCTCGTTCCTCGTGAGTGAGGGCGGGCTCTCGCCTGAGGGGATCTGCGCCCTGATTGGTTGCTGCGGGTGGAAAGGAAGCGTTTCCCTTTTCCCCCCGCCTTTTTCTTCTCTGGGCTGTTTGAATTTACCTCAGGATGTTCCTAACGCGTGTTTCAAGGACGGGAATCAAGGAGGTCCTCGCCTCAATTCAGAGCCCCGATTCCGCCTCTGGAGCTGGGAGCCTCCGCGTCTTCCTCCTCTCTCTTTGGGGGCGCTTGTGCGGCGGCATCCATGGGCTCTGCTGGGCTCCCCCTGATGCTGCTGGTGGGGGCGCTGGGCCAGATCCCTGGAAGCGAAGGTGGGAAGGAGACCCCCGGTAAGGAGGGCGCTGGGCGGGGGAGGGAAACCCCGGAAAACCCTCCGCACTAGATGACCTATAAGGTCCCTTCCAACTCTGATTATCTGTTATCTGACTTCACAATTGTCATCCCCAATTCGGGTCTGAGCCTGGTGCCGAGGCCAAGGAGAGACACAAGACAGGAGGTGCTGGTTTTGAGTCGGGGGGGGGGGGCTGCGATGGGTTCTCTCGGATTTGGCCGTACCCGTTGCTAACATGGCTGGTCCCGCAAACCACCAAATCCCACCCCTGGCTGGCCCCTCCCACCCTGCCCCGCCCCTCCCCGGAGTCTCCACGAAGCCCATTTTGGATGCAGGTAAGTGAAGGGCCCGCGCGGAGCCTGGGGAGTGGCAAAAAACCGGGCCTTCCGGAGGTCCTGGGAGGCCACGCCGCCTCGCCCATCCAGCAACCAGTCAGAGAAGACATTGCTGGGATTTTGGAAGCCCACCCCTCTTTCGATTGCTTTTTATTGGAGCACCCCAAGGAAAAGGGCCAAAACACCAAGAACAAAGGATTCAGAAAGCTTTCTACATGTTCACCAAAGGAGAAGGCAGGATAATAAGAAATATCATCTAATAAACTTTTTAGTAGTGCTCCAACAATTTGTTTTATTGGTCTCTAGCTCTCCGTGTTCCCAAACCTTGGCTAAGGAATACCCTAGGAGTTATCTCATAACACATTTGATTTGCTCCAGGCCGTCTCTGTTCCTCACTTTTAGCTGAGGCCTGCAAGATGCCTAACTCTTTCTTACTTTTATCAGCTTTCTAATTAGCCAGGATTGTCACCAGATTTACACATGCGTATTTCCTGTGGATAAGAATTCTTTGGTCTTGCCAGGCAGACTCCACAATGACAGGCTTCCCGATTGACTTTCAAGTGTGTGTGTGTGTGTATGTCCTGGCTTTATTTTAGCAGGCAGCCCATCACAAGTGCAGCCGACCCTCTTGTATCTGGCTCTATTCAGATAACAGATAATCAGAGTTGGAAGGGACCTTGTAGGTCATCTAGTCCAACCCCACACCCAAGCAGGAGACCGCACACCATTTCTGACAGATGGGAGTCCAATCTCTTCTTGAAAGTCTCAAGTGATGAAGCTCCCACAACTTCCGAGGGCAACTTCTGTTCAATGGGTTGATTGTTCTCACTGTCAGAAAGTTTCTCCTTATTTCCAGGTTGAATCTCTCCTTGGATCAGTTTCCATCCATTATTCCTTGTCTGGCCTTCGGGTGCCTTGGAAAATAGCTTGACCCTCTCCTCCTCTCTGGGGCAGCCCCTCAAATATTGGAAGGCTCCTCTCCTGTCTCCCTTGGTCCTTTTGTTCTTTAAAATCAGATTAAAGTCACATTAACAGAGTTGGAAGGGACCTTGTAGGTCATCTAGTCCAACTGCCTCAAATATTGAAGGCTGTCCTGTCCCCTGCTACTTTGTTAATTAAATAGTTAATCACATTAATGGAGTTGGAAGTGACCTTGTAGATTATCTAGTCAACCCCGTCTCCAAATGGCTGCTGTCCTGTCCCCTGGTCTTCTCTTCACTAGACCAGCCTTGCCTAGTTCCTGCAACCATTCTTCATATGTTTTAGCCTCCAGTCCCCTCATCATCCTGGTTGCTCTTCTCACTTTTCTAGAGTCTCAACATCTTTTTATAGTGTGGTGACCAAAACTGATGCAGTACTCTAGGTGTGGCCACTAAGGCATAGAGTGGTATTAGTACCTCACTTGATCTACATTGTGTCCCTCTCTTAGCTTTTGTGCTGCTGCATTAGCTAATTTCTTTGTTTCTCTCAGGCTAATTTCTCTCTGTTTCCCTCAGCCTAATTTCTCTACATTTTCCTCAGGTTAATTTCTCTACCTTTCCTCTTGAGGAAAAGAAATATCCATTGAAAAGTTGCAGGTAACAAAGCCTAGGAGTGGGCTTGCAGGCCTCCCCGAACCAAAGTTTTAAACCAACACAATTGCAAAATGTACTAGAAATATTTCTAATGGGCTGACTTGTGTGCTATGTCTCTGCAAAGTTATGTACTTGTATGGAGAGATTTAGAATGGGCAGAATGAAACTGGGGGAGATGAGGAACTGGAAGTAGCAAATGGCTGAGAGCTTCAAATGTCCATGGTGTTTATGGAAAGTGACAGTCAGTAAGAAAGTAAGAAAGAAGAAGGAGGGGTAACTGTGGAATGCGAATGTCAGTAAAAAAAGAAAGTGTAAGAAATGTGGCTTGAGATGAGAATGGGGTCCTTTGATTGATAGCAGTCCTTGAAGGCCTCCATTGCAATGGTTAGTTAATGTGAGTTTTCTGTGGTTATTATATCTCTTGCTTCTTTCTTTTGTCCCAAATTGTTAGAAACAATACACCTCTATTCTTAAAGTAAGATTTATTGCTTGTGGTCTGTCTTTGGTTTTTTTATTAGAATTTTCCTATGATACCCTGAGGCCTCTTTCTCCCCCTTTTCCCTCAGGCTAATTTTTCTGTTTCTCTTAGGCCTCACTCTCCCCCTTTTCCCTCAGTGCCCCCATCTCTCAGGCTTCTTTCTCTATCTTTCCCTGAGGCCTCTCTCTCTGTTTTTCTCTCAGGCCTCTTTCTTTAGCTTTCCCTGAACTCTATGGAGTGGGGTGGATGCTGCTGCAGTCCTCTGCTCAGGAAATGAGGGGAGGGTGTCTGCTATGAGCTGGCTCCCCCCTCACCTTGGCCATCATCCCAAGGCCATCCCTGGAGAGGGGATTCAGGGCCCATTAGGGATGGGGACCCAGAGAGAGCTGAGGAATGGCCCCAGAAGGGAACAACGTCTCCTTCCAGGGTTTGGTTGGGCCTTTCAACCAGCTGGAATTGGGGCTCTCAAGCATCACAGAGTGGGGGGGTCTACCTGTCAATCATTTGTCTCCCCACCCCCAGTTCTCAAGGAGAACCTGTTTTCTCATGGCTTTTTTTCCCCCAAGTTTTTTTATTTCAATCTACACATACACAACAATACATGAACAGTGTGGCATCAATATATCACACATTTTAGCATAGGCCAAATTAATACCAATCCTATCTCTGAATACACATATTCACATTAAATCAAAATCCTTCATTGCTTATTTTCAACCTTTCAATACTCTCTCCTAGTGCCAACCACCATATCAGTTAAACATACCTAGTAATTCCATTATTCAATTTCCTCCTCAATTATTGTTTTAATAAATAAAAAATTCTCATTTGGCAAGCAGTATGGTTCCCAGTTTCACATCTCAATACAAACATGACCATAGTCACCTATTCATTTTGTTTGTTCAATTTCATATCACATTAACCTTATTAGTATTAAATATCAAACTTATCTCATCCAATTCCAATTCATATGATAACATTTCATTTTTCTTAGGATATTCTCATCTTATTTTACAATGTTATTTAAAATTCTCATCTCATTTCTATGTTCATTTCCCATATTACCTTTTTCTGTCATATTTGCAATTTTATCAATCCTTATTTTATTAATTCAAAATTGTCCCTCTGGTTAATAATTGAACCAGCCACCTTCAATTTACCTTAATACCATCTCCTAATTACTATATAATACAAATATATACATATACATACATACATACACACACATATATTTGTTTTCAGAATTTCAGGTAAAGGTATATAGTCTTGGTGTATCTTGTCCTGTAAGATTGAGTATCTTAGGCAGCGTTTTGATGAAATCTATCCGTCATCTTCAGGCTGGTGTCTTCAGCTTCGTTCTTCTGGGAGAATAGAAGAAGGAAACTAAGAACCAAACCTGAATAACGGATAATTAAAACCATTATACTCTCATCTTCACATATCAAGACCTATATATATATATATCAGATTCACATTACATTTTCTCAATCATCTTATAAATCATCTATACATTACAAAAATATTAGTCTAATCAATCAATTATAGCAACTGATATTAATCTTTCCATAATGGTACAGATTTCATCATTTCCCCACCCCCTTTTTTTCTTATACATCACTAATCATCAATTGATATATAATATTTTTGTTATAAATCCCCAATTCCATATTTATTTCATTAAATTCCATGCCTAGTGTAGCAATAATTCTTTAATAACAGGAAAGAGAAAAAAAAGAAACTAGAAAGAAAAAATCACATCAGTTACATGCTTATTTATTTATACATTTTTCTTTAACATATGTAGGTATTTAATAAACAGTGTATTGTCAGGGTCATGTTACGTATACATAATAATAGTAATAATAATAATGTTTGCTTGTATATAATAGCATTCTTCCAACTTCTAGTTTCTACTTTTATTATCTAACCATTGAGAAAAGAAATCCCAAGTTAAAAAATATTCTGTACCTTTATCCTTTACCTTTAATGTTAACCTATCCATTTCCGCACAATCTAATATTTTCTGGATTATATTGTCATCTGAAGGAGTTCCTCATTTTTCCAATGTTGGGCGTACACAGTTCACAGAAAACATGCAGCATCAAATATATGTTTCCTTTATTATATTTTTCTGGCAAAATACCTAACAAGAATATTTCTGGCTTTAAGGCGATAGATGCTGCTTTATTATTTTTTTCTCTAGTCATTAATGTATTTTCATCCAATATTTTTTTGCCTTTGGGCAGGTCCACCACATATGGTAATATGAACCAGGTATCTGGTTGCATTTCCAACATTTGGTGGACATGTTTTTAAACATCTTTGCTAGCCTTCCTGGAGGCAAATGCCATCTGTAGAACATTTTATCCAGGTTTTCCTGTACATATTTGTCATTGTCAATTTATACTTTCTATCCCAAAGTTTTTGCCATTTATCTAATTCCATAGTGTACCCAATTTTTTTTGTCCAGGTTATCTTTGTTTCTTTCACTTGTTCATCTTCTATTTTAAGGCTTCATAAATAGCTATATATTTTGTTTATTAACTTTTCAACCCCACCTAATAGTATCTGATCGAGTATGGTTGGCTCTTTATAGAAACCATATCTCTTTACATCTTTTTCGCCTTTTGATTTGCAAGCGTGCATCTTTTTCGCTTTTTGTATTTGCAAGTGTGGCCACCATGCGAGATTCACCCCTTGATTTGGCAATTCCTGTTTAGTTTTAAGTTCCCCCTTTTCATTTAAAATATCTTTATACGTTACAACCTTTCCCAAGTTTATCACATTGGGATGTATCAGTGCTTCCATGGTTGAAAGCCAGACTGCTATTTTCATATAATTTTTGGCTTTAACCTTTTCCCATACTAGGAGTAGAGCGTTCCTTACTTAATGTCTTTGAAAGTATCTATAGATACTCATGGCTGGCATCTTGATGCTTGAAACCGAAGTTCTATCTCCCCCTTATAATTCGTTGGAAGCGGAGAAGCAATAATAGTTGCGACAGCAAAAATGCCTTTGGAAGCTTGAGAGGGGCCATTGGCAGAGTTGCTTCCTTGGGAGCAGAAGAGGCTGAATTAGAGAGACTTTCTCGTCTCTGATGCAAAGGGAAACCATCAGAAGTTGTGTTTGTAGTTGACGTTCATCATGTCTTCTGTGTAACAAGGAGCATTTCTGTTCCTTTCCACCAGATCATCAATCATGGTCATCAATTCGGCCACCTGAGCCTCTTGTTCTGCTCCTTTGGCCTTGTTGTTGAAAGCCAGGCACCAGTTCCCACATTCAGCAATATATTTCTTCAGGTTTTCATCCCTGGAATATATGAAATTTGCAACGGATTTATCTTCCAGGTAATTTTTGTGGGTGACTAAGAGGATTATGTAATTCTTGGCTTTAAGGCCAAAAATCTCTTTGATCAGCTGAGCCATGTCCATCTCCTTCTTGGAGGAACAAAAAGGATCCATCATGTGCAGAATGACGTGGGGACCTGGGGAGCAAAGCTTCATGCCCCTGCTCACTTCTGCAGCAGTATCCTTGTCTGGAATAAAGGAACAGAAAAAGCCAGGTGTGTCAACCACCACAACCTACCTGCCGTTCAGCTGCACCTCCTCCTTTTGCTATTCTTCTGTTGCTGACCAAGGTGTCCCCCCAGACTTAAAGACTCTGCTTCCCAGGATTGTGTTTCCAGTCGCACTTTTCCCATTGAAGTCTTTGCCCACCAGGACAATCCTCTGTTCACGCCCTGCAACCCAAAGGAGAGAGGAGAGAAAAAGGGGAGTGGTCAACAGCATACGGCCATCATAGCCTGTCCCTCCACCCAAGAGAGTAGCTTCCACACCCTCCACCCACCCAAACACCCACCCCCAGGGGCCAAGACTTTACCTTGGATGCTTCCAGCCATTTCCAGACTAGTTGCACCGCATGAAAGCCGGGATTTCTGTGTGAAAAGCAAACCAGAGTCAGCCAAAGGGGAGGCTGCCTTGGCGGGAGGTTGCCAGGAACTCCCTTCCCTCAGAAGACACAGGGAGGAATTGGAGGGGGTGTAAAAATGAGCCATCTTCTGCTCACTGCCCTTGAGGCTGACCCATCTGATCCCTCCCCTCTTTTTTATGCAGCCCTTCAATTCTTTGGAGCCTGCACTTTGGGGGTTTCAGAAATGAGGGGTGGGGGTTGATGTCGGAAGTGCCTGGCAGCTCCCCACAGCCAGCTCCATGCTTGAAGAGACCCTGTTCTCTGGGGCTTTTGCTGCTCCTGCTGCAGCTGCAGATTGTCTCCAAGGGTTGCCCCAGATTGTCTTCCTCTAGGTTTGTCCCCCCCCCCACAAACCACACGGGAACCTCCCCTGCCCCATGGAGTGGGGAATGGGGGACTTTGGGGGTCTTCTCATCCAACCCCCTGTTCAAGCAGAAGACAGTATATCATTTCAGACAAGTGGCTGCCCAGTCTTTTCTTTAAAATCTCAAGAGCTGGACCACCCGCAACTGGTATCAGGCTATCCTCCTCCTCCTCCTCCTCCTCCTCCTCCTCCTCCTCCTCCTCCTCCCTCTTCCAAAGAAGATGTCAAGTTACCTCAGCAGGTCTCCCCATAGGACAGATGCAAGTGATCACCTCGCTCCATTGACCGAGCCCTCCTGGAGTCACAGCTGCACATCGGAATTGGTACTGACAATTTAGGTGGACATCTTCCAGGGTGAATTGATCCTTAGGGCCTTCTTGTTGGAGATTTCTCCAATTCTCCTCTCCCGCAATCCTATATTCTACCTGGTACCTGGAGACTGAAGCTTTCCCAATGGCTGCCACATCGATACTGATCTAGAAACTATTTGGGTGCACTTGCTCAACCTTAGGAGGGGGAGGACTTGTAAGAGCAGCTTCCAGCTCCTGATGTTTCTTGAGGACCTCTAGGATCAAGGTTATACTTTTGGTTTCCAGCATCCTTAATGAGTCAAAGAAATCCTTCATGCTCTCAGTGCTCATTTTCCAGAACATCTCAGCAGCAGCATTAGGGATTCCTCTGTTTTCTCGGGAAGCAAAGAGAGCTGAATAGTTGAATCTGAAGTGCAGAGGGGTTCCCATCTCATCCTGAGCACATGGCAGGTCAGCCTCCTTGAGGGCCTCCAGGACAGGTGGGGTCCCCCCATCCGCAAAGGTGATCAGGAGTTGGATGTTATCCTTCAGGTCTTTTCCCAACATGGAGAGCATGGAATCAAAGACGCGTTTCTGGGCATGAGTTGAATAGGCAAGGAAGGCCTGGGCCACCAAGCAGAAAGCATCTGGCGGTGCCCCAGGGACGGGCCTACTCTGTGGCGGTTCCCGCCCTGTGGAACCAACTACCCCTGTGGCTCCGTCTGGCCCCTGACCTTCGCACCTTCCACCACGACTTGAAGACCTGGTTATTTGAACAGGCCAGGCTGTGCTGACCTCCTGGGGGAGGGGGGATTTCTTAAATTAATTTTTTAACTTAATGTTTAAATATTGGGCTTGAGACTATTTAATTTTCTTTTAATTATTTATTGTTGATTGTTTGGTTTTAGTTGTGAGCCACCCCAGTCTTGAGATGGGGCACATACAAGTCCAATAAATAAATAAATAAATAAAATCTACATGGTCAATGCCCCCTGGGGTGGAGAAAAACTCCAGCAGCTGCTTCTCAACCAGTTTGTCTTCCACTGCGCCTCTCGTGCTTCCAAATCCTGGCGTGTCAATGATGCTGAGAGAATAGGGAATTCGGAAACCCTTCTGATGGTTCACCACATAGGCTGTGACTTCCGATGTGCTGCTTCCAGCTTCACTTCTTTGGGTGGTTTCATGGATGAGTTTGAATCTGAAATTATCTTCCCAGTGGACACCCAGGATGTGATTGATCATCCCGTTGATCAGAGTGGTTTTCCCACATCCTGTTGCTCCCATCACCAGGATGACTTTGTTGGGCACTTCTGGGTTCTTCTCTCCAAGCTGATACATGAGACAGGAGGTGGAGACACCTGAGGGGACTTTCTTCAGAGGAAGGGCGAAGACTAATGGCTGTCTGTCCTCCACCAGGGAGCTTTCCTGAAGGAACTGGCGAGTTATGTTGTCTGCACTTTCTTCCTCCATTGATGTGGAGACCTCCAACTCCTCGCTGGGGCCACCCAGAGCTCCATATCACACATGGCCAACACCCGTATTCTATATGCTGTCTGGGGCTTCAGACCTTCAATGGGATAAAACTGTTTTTCTCCTAGTCCTTTTTTTCACTCCATTGGTCCTTCCCAGCTCCAGCCTCCACTGATCTGTACTCCACCTTGTACTCCTTGACCACAACTCCTTGGCCATGATGCAGGGACTCATCCAGGTCACGGAGATGACAGAAGATGCTGCAGTGACCATTGTTAATTTCTCGGGAGGGCTAGTGGGAAGGGTCTTCATTAGTGGGCTCAGGTCACTGGTTTTACAAAGGCTTACCTTGCAACAAGCAGCATAGTGGAACTGGTACTCTGTGTTTGGAGACAGATCTTCCAGCAGGAACATCTCCCTGGCATCCTCTGTCCTCACAGTCTTCCAGTTTTCTTCCCCTTCCATCTTGTACTCTACCAGATAGCTGGAGATCGCAGCCTTTCCAAATTCAGCTGGTTGAAACTTCAGCTGAATGCTGTCATGTCTCACTTCAGTGATCAGGAAAGGGAGAGGCTTTGAGGGCAACTCAAAGTTCTTGCTGACCTGCTCTCCATCTGCATAAAGGTATATGGAGGCTCCTGGGGTGTCCACATCTGGGAGTGAAGCCACAACAAAGCGGACTTTCTTATTGGATTGATTGATACTGAAAAAGTCTTTGATGGATTTGGCAGCTCGGCGAGCATTACGGGTCCACTCCTTGTCCTCAAACCAGGCCAGGCCTTTCTTGACCTCAGGAGGGGACCCCGTTGACTTAAGTGATTCTGGCAAGAATTGCTCCTGAAGCCAACCCTGAAAGCTCAAGAGAAATGCCTCCTCTTCCTGTAAAGAAGTCAATACGAAGGAGACCACGTATACATTCTGGGGGTGAAGAACTATTTCTTCCATCTCATTCTGGGAAGAGATGACTTGCATTTCCCTTAAAATAGTCAGATAAGATCTGACAGTGTTAATTTCACTTTTCCTGGTTTTCAGAAATTCACGGAGTCTTTGTCTGTTGAAGGGCGACTGGTTGACGGACGTCAAGAAGTTCACCAGAGTCCCTCCTGCCCTCCTCCCCAGATGGAGGGCAACACTATGGACAGCTGTTTCTGGAAAGTCTGCTTGTGTTTCTGGCACAGATCCTTGAACTCTTGTATCTTCTGTTTGATCTCAGGGAAGGTGTCACGAATGGGATTCTTGGCTAGGTCATTGCTTTGCATCTCGATTTTGTTAAGTTCCTCCAAAGTCTTTGCAGCATCAAAGATCCACACAACACTGATCTCACAGACTATCTTAGCTGCTCTGGTGTCCAGCTTGGTCAGTGGGTAGAGCCAGACCCTCATAGGCACAGCCTTCTCCTCATGTTCCCCTAACATTTTTGGCAGAGTTGCATAAACTTGCATGGCATCTTGGAATGTCACTGGATTTTTCTCCAAAGAAAAGTCTCCATGGAATTTGCACCTGAACTTCAGTGCATTCTCTTTCTCCTCCTCAGTCACTTTGACCTCTGCTTTTCCTCTCATAGATATTTCCTTTGTGAGGGTAGCCTGGAGATTTCCTTCTAAATTTTTCACCATCTCCATTGATGAGACTTCTCGGTTGAAGACAAAGAAGGCCTGGGCTCCGTAGAGGATGACGGTGACCACGTGGGTGGCTGTGCCATGCTCAAAGACGGCTGGGTAAGAGACATTCTGGATTCCTAGGTGGCTCATTGTCAGCTGTTCATACTTGGTGGTGGTTTTGTACTGAACGGTGACTCTGGCCTGCTGCTTGGACTTCTTGGTGTCGTGAAGATATTTGGCTGACCCTCCCACTTCAATCAGCCCTCCCAGGAAGCTGGCCTTGAGGGAGGCTGAGATGTTCAGAGCAGAGGCCTTGTCATCAATGCTGTTGGATGCTATGATTTCAGTAGCTGTCTTGGGGTGAGGCTTGATGGTCAGGTCCTTCTGAAGAGAGCTGTAGTCCCAAAGGGTGACGCCTGCACAGAACAGAAGAAAACAGGTGCATGAATTGAACAATGTCTTCCAAAACACCTACAGCTGGACAGAGGCGCTCCAGAGAAATGGAACAATAGAAACATTTATTTCCACTAGAGCAGTGGTGGCTAACCTTTTGGGGCTCCTGTACCAAAAATTGTGCGCGTGGTTGTGCTCACGCGCTCGTGTGCCAGCACCCAGAAGGCAATGCGCATATCCCCCCATGCCCCCAGCCCATGCACGCGCAATCCCCCCCTCCCATGTCGCCCCCCTTACCTGCACTGCGCCTCCCAGCTGATTTTCTGATCTTCGGCAGCCTTTGCAGGGCAAAAAATTGGCCCGTTTCGTCAGTTTGGGTATTTCCAGAAATACAGGAAATGATGAAACGGGCCTATTTTTTTGGCCTGCAAAGGCTTTCCTCAAGCCTCTGGGGGGCCGAAAAAGGCCTCGAACTGTTGTGGTTAGCTGGCAGCAGGCGCGGACGGCTGAGGAGAGCGAGGACTCAGAGGAGCGGCCAGGACCATGAGGGTGTGGACTGCTGCCTTCAGAGACTGTGGGGGCTGGCAGCAGCGATGAGGAGGTTCCTGAGGAACCAGTGCCAAGTGCATGTGCACACAGGATTGCTCACAGGAAAGAGCACCTGCAGCAGTACAGGCGACTTGGGAACTGCAAGGTAATGGCCCCTCCAAGAAGATAAAAGGCAGCTGTGAATCAGATGTTCTTTGCAGGAAGCAAAGACCTTTCGAAACTCCAGCCTCATGGACATTCCAGTATTTTAGTTGGTATTTGAAAACCCTTGTGTTGTGAAATATTTCTTATCTGTGATTCTTTGCAGCCTCGCACAGTCTTGGCGAGGCTCGTGCTTATCAAAGTTAATTAGTTTGCAGCAGCCTTTTAACCAGGGATTCATAACAATCATTAATAGGTGGCTCTTCTGGGTTGAGCCTTCTCGCTAACGGGCGGCGGTTTGCGATTGTCTGCGACCGCAGCCCGGCTCTTGCGTTGGAGAGCTCTGATCCTTAGGGTTTGGGGCTGAAGCTGCCTCGAGGGGCGGAGAAAAAAGCTGCCAGCCAGAGTGAGGGGAGCCGCATCTCCCCTTTGGGTCTGGTCTTTTCCTCTGAAGACGACAAGAAGCAGTGGTCAATATGGCCACCTCGAAGAGAAGGTCTCAACTGGACTAAGATCAGTGCAGGAGGAAAGAAAGAAGTGGACAGCAGAGGAACCGGGAGTATTGGATGGTAAGATCAACAAAGGCACCCGGATTAAGATAAAGATGAGTTTTTAAAAAAAGAAGAAGCGGCACAGTGTCAAGTGAAGGGAAAAATAATAAGTAAAATATCTTTGACAGCTATAAGGGGCTTGAACCGGAAAGGAAGAAGCGCATAAGAACTTAAGTTTGGGGCTCGAAAAATCTTGAATATTAAAATAAAAGGAAAGGGAGAAGATTTCGTGTAACACAAAGTGCCACTTTGTGGATAAAAATTGGAATTTAAAGAAGAAGGAAAATATCTTGTACCTTTGTGAATAGGAGTTGTTACAATTTTAAAGAGACATTGAAACAAAAAAGCAAGACCCATAGAAGGTGAAAGTTTGAATTAAAATAAAAGACAGACTGCTGGATTAGTTGGTGATATTGATATAGACTCTGGACTTGGGTTAAGATCTTAGAAAATTTAAAGAAGAAATAAGGAAAATAAAAACTTTGGTGGCCATCCAAGGAATTAAAAATGGAATTTAAAAGTATGAAAGAACTGCTACAGGAAGTGACTGAACTAATTTGGCTCGTTGCAGAAGACATGGGCATGGAAATGGCGAACAAAGAACAAGAAGAA
This sequence comes from Naja naja, assembly GCA_009733165.1. NCBI lineage: Eukaryota > Metazoa > Chordata > Lepidosauria > Squamata > Elapidae > Naja > Naja naja. The sequence goes on from SOZL01001251.1 coordinate 49,401, forward strand.
GGAATCTTGGAAAGGGAGGAGCCAGCACAAGGGAAAGCCATTTTAAAGAGACAATTTCCATGACTTTGGTTCAGGAGAGGAAAACTCATCCTGTGATTGGCCGTCAAGGGTCCCCTGCTGTGTGCCTGGCCAAAGGGTGGGCATGCATTCCCAGGGAGAAGTCCCTACTTGCCTAGCTGCTACCATGTTTCCCGGAAAACAAGACCCCAAAAATAAGCCCGGGGGATGGGTGTGGCCCATAGGCCCCTTGGCACAGTGCAGATACTGGTACGTCTGAGTGCAGAGGCAAAAGCGTGCCACCTGGCTCTGTCGCCCACTTTTTGCCCAGAGGGAGAGGAAGCTTTGTCTGTTTGCACATGGGGCACTTTGAAAGGGAGCTAATCACTCTGTTTGCAGGTAGACAACACTTCGACTCTCCCTCTTTCTTCATCCATGTTTGGGTGCCTAGTGGAGCACTTTGGAATGGACCATTTTGCTTGGCTGCATCGCTTGACCTCCTGTTCTGGATACTGCGCCAGTGCCGGAAGAAGGGAGCTGGTGGCCATGTTGGTTCCTGCTGCACATGGCTGCTGGTGCTGCTGCTGCAAGGCAGTTGTCAGGGTGGGGCCCGAGGTGAGTCAGTGTGCATGTCGGGCAGCTCCACCACCACCACCACCACCCTGCCTTGTGGCGGTGGCACTCAAAAAAATCAAGACACTCCTGAAAATAAGCCCTAGTGCTTATTTTGGGGGCCCAAAGAAAATAAAACCGGGTCTTATTTTTGGGGAAACACAGTATTAGAAGACCATGGGCCCAAGAATCCCACTCTGAAATGTCCCTGGGTTGAGCCTGTGCATTGATGGCAGCTCCAGTCTTCTTCCCTCTAGAGTTTCCTGTGGGGATACACATCTGCTTCTTTCTCTTCCAGCTCCTACCGAGATGAGGGTATCCTTGCGGTAGTCGTACAGCATCCCCAGCTGGAAGGGGTATCCCAGGGCTGGGGTCTCAATGGCGTCCTCGGCCTGGGCCATATTTGTCTCCTGCGTGTCGCTGACACTTCTGGTTCCCTGTAAGAGAGAAGAAACTTCTGGAGAATGCCAGAACAGACAGATGACTCTCTGAGGGGATGCAGGATGTGGGCACAAGCCACACTCCACCCACTGATGTCAGTTTGGTTTGTCAGGGAATTCCACAGCCAAATGGAGTCAGAAACTCTGACATGAACTTGAAGTTTTATATAAATAAATATATATTCACAATATACAGCAAACAACATGGCCACGGAAGCAGGAGCATCATGAGGTAAATCATCAGGTAAACCCCAGAACAGCATACACACAGAAGAAAAAAGGCAGAAAAAAGAGAAACTCCCCCTTCTCAGCCAGCAACCAATCATAATGTAGATTGCCTCATGCAGTGGCCTGCAGCACCTTCCAACCAATCAACTACAACTGTGTGCTCTGGCCCATTGTTCTAGTCGAACAGACATCAATCATGGTCTAGAATAGATATGATATGGATGTCACCAGACCCGAGAGCAGACATTGTGCTCTCCAGCCAGTTATAGTTAATGGGATTTGGGATAGTTACTTAGGAATTGGGAGCTGTCCCCTTAAGGGAATGCATCATGGTAAATGTAATTAAGGTATCCTGGGAAATGTAGTTCATGTCATGTGGCCACATCTGTAATCCTGACTGGTCACTGAATTGACCGTTGGTGGGTTGGAGGAGGTTTCTTCATTCTTGCCTGAACTCGGCCTCCTACTAGCATATTTACTACTATGGGATGAAATATGGGATAGAAAGTTCACTATCATTTTACACTACGATTTCAACTATGCAAAGAATTGGACATTAGATGCATCTCAGCATAACTGTGAGTTACCTTGAGGGTACCTAATATAATCCAATAAAAGAAACTTTGTATGGAAGAATTTGTAGAGTTATTCTATTTGTCTTTATATTCAGCAAGGGATCAAAAGACAGAATAGACGTCATAAGAGGTTGATATAGAAATGAACATATGGGTAGACCACAATCTAATAATAGTCAGGTGGAAGGGACAAAGGAAGAAATTGAGATGGACACTGAACCAAGCTATACTAAAGGACAAGGAGTTTATACAAATAATGGAAAAAGAAACAGACTTTAAAAAAAAAACGAAAAAGAAGAAACATCACTACAAAATGTCTGGGATACGGCTAAAGCATATATGCAAGGATTAGCCATAACATATACAGCAAGAAGAAACAAGAAAAAGAAACAGCAGCAAAAAAAACACTACAAGAAGAACACAGAAAGATGGAGATAGAATAATGTAAAAGAAAATGGAATTGATAAATTAATAAAACATCAATTAAATGTAATAGAAAAAGAAGAAACGGCACAAAAAATTAAAATGGCAAGACGAAACTTCCTCCAGGAAGATCAAAATTTGGAATTGTGGGTGGGGGAGATGGAATTGAGGAGGATAATGAGTGGGGGTGGGGTGTCAAAAGAAGCTGTTGCTTCCCTGCTCTCAATTCCTGGTCTGACCTTATTTGTCTGCCAGGAGAAAATTCAGCAGCCTTCAGAAAAGGAGCAATTTCCCCCTCCCCAAATTTCCTGGAACATTCCCCCCAATAACAACACAGGTGCTTCTGTGACACACTTGTTGCTAAGTCACCTGCTTTTCTTGTCCGTCCCCACCCCCACTCCCAACCTGAAGTTGCCTTTCTAACAAGGAATCCTAAACATCTCAGGTTCCGCTTCCCAATGTTAGGGTCTTGTCTAATCATTCCCTCCATTAGCCTCCCTCCCCGCCAGCACTGACTTTGCTAACTTCAGGATCTCTGCTGTCCCATCTATCTGTTGGCTTTTCCCAGAGATGAGCAGCCTCTTGCTCTCTGCTGCTCCCTGACCCGCTTCCCACAACAGGCCCAGGAGGAGCTCTGCCTTCACCCCACTCCACCCTGCGGCCCTGTGAAATGCCCACTTGGGGGTGCTGGTGCTTCTAGGGTCTCACCTGGTTGGAGGGATCAGGAATACCGGGTGGCTGGTGAGTTTTTCGTTCTTTGAACTGCGGAGTGGGGTTTATGATGGGAACAAAGTTCACAGGTTGTAAAACCTCAAGGAGGTTTTATTAATTATAACATTGATTAATTTAGAAGGCTTTGGATATTACAAAACTTGGACATACAGACCTTTTTTTAAAATAAAACTTGGTTTGGAGTATATTATACAAAAAAGGAAGAAAAAGAGAGAAGCAGAGCAACAGCACCACCTACAGGCAGAAGTGAAAGCCAGGAGGTGCAAATGAAAAGGGGTTGGAATATAACCTTGAGAGACTGAAGATAAAAACTGACTGCTAGATATACAACTTTCCCATTATAAGTTGTTTATGCTGAATAGCTGAGACCCAGAGCGAAACACTGAGATCTTCTATTTTTAAACAGTGCAGCTCTTGGAACTCAAGTGGAAACTAAACGAATAAAGCGAAATAGAAGCTGAGAACAGCAAAATACTTCTCTTTATTTTATATTTTTGTTCTGTGACCTCTCTATCTGTGGATATAAAACAATTGGTGATTGAATTCTGGGGTTTTGGTGGACCTATGTGGATTACAATTTGCCAACTTATCAATTTTTATGTTAGGGATTAGGGTTTGAAGCACCTGAAGAATAAGAACAAGAATTATGGGACTAAAAGCCTGATAACCCTTGGATTACAATTTATATTTTTGTCTTTCCCTTGGATTATATCTAATAGCTTTATCCTCTACTTTTTGTGGATTACAAGAACTAATATACTTCAAAATGAGGAAAGTACCATCGGCACCATCTTCAGCATCATCATCAGCAACATCCAGTCTGGCAGGACAGAGGTCATTGGATACCATGCTACAGCAAGAGAAAATGAATACGATGCAGGCAGAATTGAAAATTATGATCCAAGCCCTGCACGATGATATGAAGGAAAGAATAGGAAAGTAGAGGATAGAATAGAAATTTTCAACAAATGATGGTGAGTAATGAACAATGCATTCAGGAAGTAGAAGAGAAAGCTGAACAAACAGAAAAAAGAGTGGAAGAACTTGATTATTTATTTATTTATTTATTTATTTATTTATTTATTATTTGCACTTGTATGCGCCCCATCTCCGAAGACTCGGCTGACTCTATTAAAATATAATACAATAAATACTAAAAACTATTAAATTTAAATACAAGTCCAAATATAATAAACTAAAACCATTAAAACAATCCCAACCCGAGGTGGGGGTGAAGCCAGGTTGATCAAACAACCAAGTTTTTAGCTCACGGCGAAAGGTGGGAGGTCAGGGGCCAGGTGGAGCTCCAAAGGCAGTTGGTTCCAGAGGTCAGGGCGCAGCAGAAAGGCTGGGTCAGAGTCACCAATCGGCACTGAGTGGCCGATGGAATCCCGAGAGTCCTTGCCTATGAGCTCGCACAGGCGGCGGCATTCATTATCGGAAGGAGATGCTCCCTTAAATATTGAGGACCCATGTCATGGAGGACTTTATATGTTAACACAAAACCTTGAACCTCACCGGGCGCAACCGGCAGCCAATGCAAGCCGTGCAGGAGGGGTAACATGGGAGAACCGGGTAACTCCCATCACCACCACGGCCGCATTCTGCACCAGCTGCAATCTCGGATGGTGTGCAAGGAAGTCCTAAATAGAGAGCGTTGCAGTAGTCAAGTCTAGAGGTAACAAGGGCATGAGTGACCGTGCAGGGGCATCTCGGTCCAGAAAGGCGAAGTTGTCGAACAAGGCGGAGCTGGGCAAAGGCCCCTGGCGGCGGCCCGACCTGCTCTTCAAGCGGAGCCGTACATCCAGGAGGACCCCCAGATTCAGCCCTATCCACAGGGGCAACACCTCTCCCCTATGGCCAAAGATGGACAATCTTGACGGGCGAGATGCCGGTATGCACAGCCACTCAGTCTTGGCGGGTTGAGTCGAAGCATGTTCCGCTCATCTAGATCCGTACCGCATCCAGACACGGGTCATCAGGGAGGGCATCGCTGATCTGGTTTGGGGTGGAGATGTACAACTGAGTATCATCAGCGTACTGATGGAACTTCACCCCAAAACCACGGATGATCTCCCAGCTTCATGTAGATGTTGAATAGAAGGGGAAAGGACCCGACCCTGAGGGACCCCACAAGAAGCACCCTTGGGGACGACCTAACCCCCTGATTGTGACCGCCCCAAAGGTAGGAGGAGAACCACGAAGCGGTGCCTCCCACTCCCAGCCCCGAGCTGCAAAAGGATACCATGGTCGATGGTATGAGAAGCCAAGAGAGGTCTAATAGGACCAGGACAGAGGAAAAACCCCTGTCCGGGCCCTCCAGAGATCATCCATCAGCGACCAATGCCGTCTCCGTGCTGTAACCGGGTTGGAAGCCCGATTGATACGGATCTAGGTAGTCTTACCTTGGCAGATAAAAATAAAGAAAAGAATAATATCACTCAAGATGGATAGGGCTCACTATTACTTGCAGTTTCAGAATATGGAGTAAGAAAAGGGAGAAAATTTAGCAGAGATATTGGCAGAACTGCTGGCAGATGCTCTAGAGGTGACCAAAGACAAAATTCTTGCTGAGATTGATGAAATATTTAGAATTCATACCAGATATGCAACAAGAAACAGACTTCCTAGAGAGGCACATATGTGATTCACTAAAAAAGCAATAAAATTCTACAACAGATTCTACAAAAAGTGAGAGATGATCCTTTAAAATATAAAGGGAAAAAAATAGTAGTCTTGAGAAGAGTTAGAGAAATAAGGAAGGAATATCAATTTCTGACAAAACAGCTAATTAAAAATGGAGTGAATTGTAGGTGGCTGCTACCAGAGGGAATATTGGTGACCTGGATGGAGCAAAGACATAGACTGTATTCCATAGAAAAAGCAGAACAACTCTATGAGCAATACTTTGGACCAGTGCTGGGATTCAATTTTTTTTAGTACCGGTTCTGTGGGTGTAGCTAGGTGGGTGTGGCTAGGTGGGTGTGGCTAGGTGAGCATGGCCAAGTGGTCATGTGACTGGGGGGGTCAAAAGTCTTTTTCTTTCACAGCACCCCCTCCTGCACCCTGTTTTTGGCCTACTGGGCTTCGGAAGCCTCCTGAGTGTTGAAAAAAGAAGCATTTTGAAGCCTTCCAAAGTAAGTACAACAGCAAGGGAGGGCATCAGCTGTGCCACGTGATTTAGATTAGCTAGAAAACAAGAAATCCGATTGTTTCCTGCTTTCTAGCTAATGTAAAGTGCATGGCACAGCTGATTGTCGCCCAGCTGATCATTGGAAACACCGGTTCGGTCGAACTGATAGCATTTTTTAGTACTGGTTCAGGTGAACCAGGCTGAACCGGTAGCATTTCACCTCTGCTTTGACCCACAAGAGGAAATAAGAATAAGAGAAGAAAAAGAGGACAGGCAACAAGAGGAAGCTACAGGAGAGAGAAATATACAACAAAAAGAAGATGAAAGAGATCTGGAGGAAATAGCAAAAAAAGAAGGAGCGAAGCCAAAAGAATCGAGAGAGATAAGAGCGACTAGAACAACAAAACCCATCTATAGGTAAATTTATGGAAGGGGAAATAAAATTACTGTCAATTCACATAAATGGACAACTCTGCAATAAAAAAGAAAAGGACTTTTAGCAAATTAGAAAAATTGAAGTTAGATATAATTTCTTTGTAGGAAGTTCATATTTTATTTTATTTTATTTATTAGATTTGTATTGCCGTTTATTCACCATGGCAGCACAACAAAATATTGGAATATCCCAAAATTGGGAAGTTATATATTTCTTTATCACAACAAAAGAAGAGGGGAATGGCTCTTTATATAAAAGAAACAATGTCAAGCAAATTTTTACGGATGAGGAAGGGAGGATTATGATGGTTGAGATAACAATGAACCTCCAAGGTCCCTTCCGACTCTGTACATTCTATGATTCTATAAAGATTCTCCTGCTTGATCAGGGGGGATTGGACTAGATGACCTCCAAAGTCCCTTCTAACTGGGATTCTGTCATTCTGTAAGGGTCTCCTGCTTGCGTGGGGGGGTTGGACTAGATGACCTCCGGAGGCCCCTTTCCGGCTCTCTCTCTTCGGATTGCCAAGACTGAGGGCGAAAGAGCTCTGGGCATTTCAGAAATCAACAGGGTGGATTGAAAGCACCCCAGATTTCCCTGAGCTCGTCGGGATCCCCCTGTGGGGACCTCACAGCTCTGATGACAACCCCCCCAACTGGGTTTTCCCCCCAGCCCACTCCCTTCTAGCGCTGATAGTGTTAGATGGGTCATGAGACATCAGCAAGAAAACCCACCCAGCTCATGAGGTTAGCCCCCAATCTTAACCTTGCCCCTGATCTTCAACTAGAGGAAGAAAGAGGTCCGAGTCCAGTCTCCCATCACCCCACGCCCAACGGAAGAGGCGAGCGTGCCAACCCACATTTGGGGACCTTGTGCTCCTTGGAGTGTTTCCGGAGGTACTCCTTTGGGGTGGGCACCTGCAGCTTCGGGATGCCCATGGTCTGGCAGGGCGCCTTCTTCTTCTCCTCCATTTCCCGCTGGAGGGACGGACGGAAGGTGGAGATGTACCTTGGGCGGAGAAGACAGGGGACTCAAAGATGGGGGGTCTGCCCCGGTTAGGGATGCGGGGTGGGGGCTCTATTTACAGTGTCTGTCTACCCATATTTGTCTACCTTTCTCTCTCTCTCCCTACCTCTCTCTCTCTATCCTCTCTCTATATATCATCTATCTATCTCTCTCTCTTGTCTCTCTATATGTCATCTGTCTGTCGTCTCAATATATCTATCTATCTCTCTATCTATATCTCGTCTATATCATCTATAACATCTGTCTATTGTTGTCGTGTCATGAACATGTTTGTCTGAATCATATATCTGATGGTATCTTGTCTGTCTTTCTATCTGCGCTGTCTGAACATGTGAATACTTGTCGTCTGTCAAAGCGATATATGTCTGTCGGTCTGTCATCTGTCGTGTCATTTCGACGAAATCTGTCTGTCATCTGTCAGTCTGTCAATCTGTGTCATACTGTCTCGTCTGAGTAATATATATGCTGTCTGTCGTCTGTCATGTCTTCTGTAACATCAAACCTTGTCTGTCTTGTAATCGTATGCATGTGTCATCCTGCACCGAGCAATATGCTATGTTTAACTGTCGAGCTGAAACGATGTATATATGCTGTGTTGTCTGCAATCAGTCTACGTCTGTCATCTTATGTCATTTGTTGTCATCTGTTTGTCACATGGCAATCTGTCTATCTTTAACATATATATTATATTCTCTATTCTATTCTATTCTATTCTATTCTATTCTATTCTATTCTAATTCCATTCTAACGTCTCTTCTTTATTTCACTCCTCTCCATTTCTTGCTCCCTTTTCTTTTGGTTCTTCATTGCCTGCGTTCGTCGACTCGATTCTTGCCCAATCAAAGATTTTTCCTAGTCCCAGTCTTCCTCCATTAGGGAGTCTACACACACACACGCACACACACACAACCTACCTTAGCTGGGGCCTGGCAGGGCATTCCTCCTTGGTGGGAAGTCAGTGGTAGATGCTCTCCTGCTGCTCCAGGGGGGGTATCCCACAAAAAGCTGGGCTGAAATTGCAGAAGGGTGAATTTGAGGGAGGGGTTGGCTTCTCAAGTCAGGAAATTAAATGTGGGGGGGAGAGGGATGAAGAACAAGCCAGGTGGGGGGAACTGCAAGGTCACGAGCAAAGCAACCAACTAAAATGGCTGGCAGGTTAACCTCCCCTCCGAGAGATAGAAGCAGTCCAGGGAGGAAACAGCAACGACTGACCAGCATGACGGAAGCACAAACAACCGAGTGAATTATGGCTGGGAGGCGGTTGGAAGGGGCTTATCCCACGTGCAAGGGCTAAATTGATGACTGGTATATAAAGGCAGACATCTCTGTAAGGGTAGCTTAATACTCTGACCATGTCAGCAGAGGCTGACGAAAGCTTAGTATACAATAAATGTAATTTTAAGTTCCGGAGATCCCAAGATGTCTGTTTCTTCTTTTACATAAATGCATACATCTATCTATCTCTATCTCTATATTATTATTATTATTATTATTATTTTAGACTTGTGCGCCCTTCTCCCTAAGGACTCAGGTGAAGCGATTAAAAACCAAACAAATTATAATAAAAAATAAATAACTACAAGTCTAAAACCAGTTAATTAAAATTAAATTAAAACACCTAAAATAACCCACCCGGGTCAGTCCAGACCGGCCTGCTGAAAAGCCAGGTCTTCAGGTCTCGCAAAAGGAGGGGAGATCAGGGGCCAAGCGAGAGATCCACAGGGAGCTGATTCCACAGGGTGGGGCTTCACAGAAAAGGCCCTAGCCCTGGGAACCGCCAGCCAACAGTGTCTAACCGATGGAATCCCAAGGAGGCCTCCTGTGGGGCCGCAGGCGATCGGATGTGATGCTGGCAGGAGGCGGCTCCCGCCCTGGACCCAAGCCATTTAGGGCTTTATAAGTTGTTACTAGCATCTTGAAGGCAACCCGGGAGGCAACGGCAGCCAGTGCAAGTCGCAGGGAGGGTGTAACATGGGAGTATCGGGACACCCCATCACAGCCCACGGCCATTCTGCACCAGCTGCAACCTCCGGGTGGTCGCAAGGGCAGCCCATGTAAGAGCATTGCAGTAGTCGATTCTGGAAGTGGCGCATAGGTGATCGATTCGAAGGGCATCTCGGCTCAGATAAGGGCGAAACCATCGAACCTGGGCAAAAGCCCCCCTGGCCACAGCCCCCACCTGCTCCTCTAAACTGAGCTGTGGGTCCAGGAGGACGCCCAGATTCCTCACCCTATCCATGGGGGGCAACACTTCTCCCCCCATGACCAAAGATGGCACATCCACTGAAAAACAAGATGCCGGTAAGAACAGCCACTCAGTCTTGGCCGGGTTGAGTCAGAGCCTGTTACTCCCCATCCAGACCTGCACCGCCTCCAGGCACCGGGACATCACGGAGAGAGCATCACTGATTTGGTTTGGGGTGGAAATGTAAAGCTGGGTATCATCCGCATATTGGTGATACCTCACCCCAAAACCTCAGATGATCTCCCCCAGCGGTTTCATGTAGATATTAAACAGGAGAGGTGAACCGACCCTGCGGCACCCCACAAGTGAGGGGTCTCGGGGCCGATCTCTGCTCTCCTGTCAACACTGACTGCAAGCGGCCCGAAAGGTAGGAGGAGAACCACCGCAGAATGGTGCCCCCCACTCCCAACCCCAGCTGCCGCAGAAGGATACCATGGTCGATGGTATCAAAAGCCACTGAGAGATCTAAAAGGACCAGGACAGAGGAAAAACCCCTGTCCCGAGCCAGAGATCATCCATCAGTGCGACCAATGCTGTCTCCATGCTGTGTCCAGGCCTGAAACCCGATCTCTCTCTATCTATCTAACTCTATCTATCTATCTATCTATCTATCTATCTATCTATCTATCTATCTCTATCTCATCTATCTATCACCTACCTATGTCTATATCAGCTGGGGAGGCAGGACACTTTAACGAACAGAATAGATCAAGATAGTGATCCAGGATACCTTCTGAATACCAAGTTTTAATCTTTGGAAACCTTTGGAAATTCTAACTGTTGAAAAACTGTAAAGTGAGACTTTTACACAAGTTACTTGGCTGTGAAATTTGTTCTTTGCTGAGGATTGACAGACTTTGAGAAACAGCTGAAGTAACGGAAGTGGAGAACGTCCATAGGGAACAGCATTACTCAGCAATCCAATAGTACAACATAGTACAACATAGAAGACGGGGTTGGGGGGGAAATTTTGAGAGACTGAAATACTAAAAAGAATTGGATAAATTGATAATTTTTACTCCTTTTGAACCTTAAAATTTCTGAACTGGTGAATCTGCTAACTGAACATTGGGTGATTATTTTTTCTTTTTCTTTCCCTTCTACTGGATACAATAACTGGAATGCTTCCTGGAAATTATTAATTATACAATCAGTTGGTACTTAAACTCAGATATAATATAACATTTATACTTTAGATTTAGATTTAAATTATAATTAATTTAAGCAGAGTTTAGTGGAAACCACTACCAGTTGCGCCTCTTTCTAGACCGGGATGCCCTACGCACGGTCACTCATGCCCTTGTCACCTCCCGGTTGGACTACTGTAATGCTATCTACATGGGGCTCCCCTTGAAGAGCACCCGGAGGCTCCAACTGGTGCAGAATCGCGCTGTGGTTATTTATGGGAGGCCCTGGCATGCCCATGTAACACCTCTCCTGCGCGGCTTGCACTGGCTACTGGTGGTCTTCCGAGTGCGATTCAAGGTGATGGTTATGATCTTTAAAGCGCTCCATGGCTTAGGCCCAGGGTATTTGCAAGACCACCTACTGCCAATGACATCCTCCCACCGACCAGTGCGGACCCACAGAGTTGGCCTCCTCAGGGTGCCGTCAGCCAAACAATGCCGGCTGGCGGCCCCCAGGAGGAGGGCCTTCTCTGTGGCTGCCCCTGCCCTCTGGAATGAGCTACCGGTAGAGATCCGGACTGTCCCCGACCTGGGAGCCTTTTGCTGCGCCCTTAAGACATGGCTGTTTAAGCAAGCTGATGAGATATTTTAAATTTTAAATTTTTCGATTAGATTTTTTGGGATTGGATTTACCGTTTTTAACTAATGTCCTAAATTTTTAAAATTTGATATGGGTGGGGCTTAATTAATTGAGTTTAATTTTATTTTAATATCTGTATTGTAAGTTTTTTAATTGCCCTGTAAACCGCCCTGAGTCCCTTTGGGGAGAAGGGCGGTATATAAAACCAATTAAATTAAATTAAATTAAAAAATTAAGTTGGAGCTACTATTATTTCATTCATTTTATATATAGCTAATTAAGATAATTAATTGATTCTGTACATTTATAGTAACACATTGAATGATTGAAAGTTTTAGGCAATTTGTACTTATATACTTATATTTAATAGTTTAATTAAATTCTTTTCTTTAGATTCTGTATATATATCAACATAGAATTTAGATTTTCTTTTTTTTTTTTTGAAAAAAGTTTTATTATTTTAGACAGACATACACAGAAAAAACATATAATATGCCGGTAGGTTAAAGTTCCTTGTACATCTTTTCCATTCTCATCTATTAATTATTTTTGTATATTCTCACATACAAACTATTCCATATTTTTAGATTAATTTATCTTATAACACTTCATATTATCGTCCCAGAACCATTCCCGGCAAACAAATGCATACAGACAAATATAAAAAAACAAAAAATTCTTTTTTTGAGAACAGTTTGTTACCGGACCCTCCCTTCTCCATGCAACTATAATTTCAATTATACACTCATTTTGTATATTCTATTCCATTTACCATAGCAAATTCCACTATTTTCCATAATTTTCCCCCTTTCTCTAGCTTCTATAGTCTTGTTTCAGTTATTTCATCATTCCATCATTTCATTAATGACATTTCTTTTTCCAATTTTCAATATCTTGCCAATCAATATTATTACACTTTTGTCTATCTTGTTTAAAATTTTATATTATCTTATAAGACATTTTACCCTGTAATTACTACCCTAAATGATAACACCTCTATCTCTTCTAACCAATTATTCTTTAACTTTTATATTTCACCTTTACCATTATTACCTCTATTACCCTCTATTTTATATAATCTAACCATTATTAATCAGATTCTGCTTGGTACATTCCTACAGATATCCATTAAATTCTTTACAAGAGAAAAAGAAAAAGAAGATTATGCATACATATAACAATAATAATTAAAGTAATTATTTCTTTTCAAGTTCAATTCAGCCATTAATGTTAATATTTATCTCCTTCATTCATTTCTATTTAAGATATTTCCATTTTATTACCATTTAACATCCATATCACTATATTTCATCATCAAAAAGAAAAACAGTATTAAAACGTTCCATACTTCTTATAAATTCCATACTTTCTCTTTAAATTGTTAGAGACTTTATTCTCTTTCCTTCTTTACCTCCTTTACTTATTGACAGAAAAGAAAAGAAAAAAATAATACTAACTTCTTTCTAACTTAACCATATTTATCTCACATACCCTTGCAGAATCCTCTCAGAAACTTAAATTAACCATTGTCTAACTGTTGGGTTAAATGTATAAGATTTTTAATTTTTATGTATTTTTCTTGCTGTTGCTCATCTTGATTCGATTTTTTACCACTTTCTCTTCTTGTCAACCTCCTTCCCATTTTTTCCCCTTTTATGTCCAATTTCCCCTTCTGAAATCCTACCTTATGGCTCCTTGCAGTATTATAACTATTTCCCATTTTATACTTTTTTTAATTGTTGCTCCAATCTTAGATTTTTAACTCTCTTTCCTCTTTTCCCCTTTTTCTTAATTACATTTAGAGTCATTTGAACATTAAAGATGGCTTCTTCTTTGTCCCGCCCTTCTAGTTCATCTGATGCTTCCTGTAATTTTCTATATTTCAGGATCTCCATTTCTATCATTTTTACCTCTTCTTTAATGTCTTTAATTAGCATTTTTAATTCTTCAAAAAGTGATGACATTCTGAAAGAGATTTTTCCTTTTAAAGCAACCCCCAGATGACTTTAATCCTTCGCTAAGATCCTCTACCAAGGAGTTCTTCAATAATCCACAGCCGTTTCTTATTTTCTTTTTCACTTTCAGTTTTCTGGGGCTTTAACTGGCTTGCAACAAGTTTCAATTACAGTGTATTCTTTTCACATCTTGTTGTGAATCCACTCTCGATGCAATTTAACTCCAGGTGGTATCCTTTGTTTCCAGACTCCACCCTATTTAAGCTCTTTTTTCCCCTCTGTTTTCTATCTTTGACTCTTTTTAAAAAGAATTCTTTAAAGTTATTCAAAAGTCTTTATCACTTGATACTTTATTTTCAGCTGAAAGCAGCCTATTAATATCCAAGTGAATCGATGTCCAATTCTTGTAAATCCTTTCTTAATATTCCAAGCCAGTTGAAATGATCAGTATTTGAGGAAAGAAAAGAAACCAGTTTTTCCCTCTTAATCCTTTCATTCGCAGCTGTAAAAGTCTTTTAGAGATAACATTGTTTTTGGCTTTTTAAATTCCAGGTACCTTTAGTAGTTGTTTTCAGTTGCAAGCCTGGTATGTCACACTTTCTCCTTCAAGCTTCCTCCTGCACATTCTTTTCCATTCGAGTTCTTCTTTGAGGTGGCCATTTCTGGCCAGCTGCTTCTGCCGCCTTCGGGAAAGGGGAAAAAAACCAGCTGGGGAGAAGAGATGCGGCTCTCCTCGACCCTGCTGGCAGCTCCCCAACCTTCACGACCTTTACGGGGTGGTTTCAACCCCAAAGCCAGCCGGCTCGGGGTCTCCAGTGGCGAGCATGGATCAAAACTGTGCACAGTGGCAGATTTTGGTCCGTTCGCGAAGAAGCTCAAACAGGAAGTTAGAATTTAGATTTTCTGATGTTTATCATAATACTTATATTTACAATTTAAACTGTAAGTTATACCTATAATGATGCTTTACATATTTAAAAAGAGTTTTATATAGAAAATTATACAGTTAGATATATTGATTTCTTATTTAGATATTTACCTTGCAAACATAGAATATAATTGTGAATTCTGCTAATTGAACAGGTGATTGTTTTCTTCTTTCCCTTCTATTGGATACAATTACTGGAACACTGCTGGAAATTATTAATTATTAAGTATAAAACTAATTGGTATTTAAACTCAGATATATTATAATATATGTACTTTAGATTTAGACTTAATCTATAATTAATTCAAGCAGAGTTTAGTGTAATCAATTAAGAACTACTATTATTTAATTTATCTCATTAACAGTTAAATCTTAAGAAAAATAATTTTAAATTGTTTAATGCCAATTTGGGATAATGTTTATAACATTCTTAATAATCAGAGAGAGATATTAGAAGAAATATCTAATATAACTACCACAACGAGCAAGACAGGAAAGAAGACCACATCAATTCAACACCCTCAACAACAACAGCTTCACCGAGGATACAAAAAACAATAGAAGAAACACTAATGGCGGAGAAACAAAACACCACTTCAAATGTTAACATTGAAACCTCGTTACTTGCACTACAAGAATCAATGGCCAAACTTCAAGAAATGATGGTAAAGAATCACTCAGAAACAAGAGCAGATAATAATGAACTGAAGGAGGAAATGAGAAAGTTAAAAACAGAAATGAAAGCAGATAAACTTGATGAAAAGATAGGGTCAATTCAACAAGCATTGGAAAGAAACGAACACACAATAAAGGAAGTAGAGAAAAGAATGGAACAAATGGAGAAAAAGTTAGAAATGGTAGACCAACAAATAAAAACAGTGAGTAAAGAGATGGAGGATTCCCTGATCTATATCGAAATGAACAAAGCTGCATCGTACCTTAGATTTCAAAATATACTGGAAACTAAAGACGAAGATCTTGACAAATGTCTCTTTTCTTTTATGGACACTGAGAGCATTTGCACCGAAGACAAGGTCCTTGTGCGTCCAATCACACCTAGCCAATAAAGAATTCTATCCTATCCTATCCTATCCTATCCTAATCTAGCCTATCCTATTCTCTATTCTCCATTCTCCATTCCATTCCACTGGCCCAGAGGGATAACCATGGGGTGGGGAGTGGGGAGGGTGTCTAACCTTAAGAAGAGAAGATAGAGGGGGGGCATGGGGAGGAAGAGCTTCCTCCTTCAAGAAGACCCCAACTCTTCTCCCTCTTGGAAAAGGGGTGCAAATTTCAGGCACGCAGATCCTGGGGGAACATTGCCCAAACCCCCAAAGAGTAGAAGCAACTCTACAGAGCAAGGGGGTCTCCAAACTCAGCAATTTTAAGACTTGTGGACTTCAACTCCTAGAACTCCTCAGGTAGCATGCTTGGCTGGGGAATTCTGGGAGTTGAAGTCCACAAGTCTTAAAGTTTGAGAGTTTGGGAAAACCTGAGATAGAGGAATGAAGGACCAAGAGGGGTCCTTTTCTTTTTTTAATAAGTTTTTCATTTTTATTTATTTAACTTGAACATATCATCTTGTCTGGGTACAACCGTCTCTGTGCTGTTACAATTACAAACTTTACAATATTCATGACCTTGATAATCATGCTCGGATCTTCCAACAGTCTTTGCTGCCCTCTGGTGGGCAGTCATGGAACTCATTGCTACAACGCGTTTCCTATTTCTCTTCTTGCAAAGGAAAGAAACTTCAGTGTGTTTCATTCAAGAGGAATCTGCTTCAAAAGAGGAAGTGGTTTCTTCTCCCCTCCCTTGGTCTTTTCTCTTTTGTTTTCTGAACGCCCCAAAGAGACGGCAGAAGACGAGGCTTTCCTTACAATTCCCAGGCCCAGCCTTGAACCCGGGACTGGACGGGCAGAGTGGTGGTCTAGCCTTTGGAGGAAGTGGGCTGCAGCTGCTTCCTCTTGCTATGTTCAGAGGGTAGGGCAGGTAAGGGGTTTCTCAGAGTCTCCTGCAGGGGTGGGATTCAAATTTTTCTACTACTGGTTCTGTGAGTGTAGCTTGGTAGGTGTGACTTGGTGAGTGTGGCAGGAGGAGGATACTGCAAAACCTCCCTTCCCTCCCCAGCCCACTAACCTGCTTTCCAGCTCCGTTCTGCCATGCAGGGCAACCAAAGGAGACCCAGCCGATCAGCTGGGACTCAATGGGAGGCAGACAAGAGATGGGGGCGGGGCCAATCAGAGAGGAGATTTGCTAGTTCTCTGAACTACTCAAAATTTCCGCCAGCGGTTCTCCAGAACCGGTCTGAACCAGCTGAAGACCACCTCTGGTCTCATGCTTTGAGGGAGACCCTCCGCTTCCTTCATCCTTTTCCTGCAGCCTCACAGGCCACAGCATAGGGTACAATAAGCAATCAAATCATACTAGGAAACAGTCAATATAAATCGTAAGGATAAAAGCGACAAAGTGACAGTCATACAGTCACAAGTGGGAGGGGATGGGTGATAAGGAGTGATTAGAAGATTAATAGTAATAGTACTGCAGACTTTGGAATAGTTGAACAGTGTTGAGGGAATTATTTGCTTAGTGGAGTGATGGCATTTGGGAAAAAACTGTCCTTGTGTCTAGTTGTTCTGGTGTGCAGTGCTCCATAGCGTCGTTTTGAGGGTAGGGACTGAAGCAGTTTATGTTCGGGATGTAAGGGTTCTGTAAATATTTTCACAGCCCTCTTTTTGACTTGTGCAGTATACAGGTCCTTGATGGAAGGCAGGTTGAGGGTAATTGTTTTTTCTGCAGAAGTTTTACCTTGCAAGGCAGGAACACTGAACATCACTTTTGCTGTCACTATATTGCCTTCCTGTAATAAAAGCTGCTTTTCAGTCGCTCGCTGTTTTCCAATCTTTATCGTCGGCTTCTCCCAGCTGGAAAGAACTTGGAATTAAGGATAAACTTCCTAACAAGGAAGTGAGAACCAGTGGAATGGCTTGCCACCAGATGCTGTGGTTGCTTCATCTCCTGACCTCCAAGGTCCCCTCCGACTCTCTCCTTCTATGATTATGTAAAGGTCTCTTCCTTGAACAGGGGGTGGGACTAGATGACCTCCGAGGTCCCTTCCAGCTCTGTGATTCTATGGTCTCCTGCTTGAGCAGGGGTTTGGACTAGATGACCCCCAAGGTCTTTTCCAGCTCTGTGATTCTTAATCGGAATGGGAGGAGGTGCAATTCCAAAGATGAACCCCTCTTCCTTTTGGGGGGACATTCTGGAGAGTGAGGTTGTGTGGCAGCTCCCAAGGTTTCTGGATGAAATGGATTATCTACACATTTTAGCAGTCATCATAATTCAGGATTGGATGTAGGACAGAAATGTGTTGGTTGCGCTTTTCGATCATCTCTGCACAGGATAGAAAGTCAGCATCAGGATTGTATTGTCACGTGTTGAAACACGCAACTAGTTATTTGGCCATCGAGAAAACGGACTTCCATTGCCAATTCCACAACTGAGGCAGAACTCATAGCGTTGTCAGAATTGTGTTCAGAGTTAACACGGTAGACACAATAATTAAAGGAATGTGGGTATTGAAGTGAAAAGCTCTATACAATTGGCAACAGGTGAGAGAGTGAAAAAACCAGAAGCATCCACATTGACCTAAAATATTTATTACCTCAAGAGAAGCGATGAAAGAAAACGCAATAGACCTGGAGGTCGGTTGAAGCTGGTTCGCACCGGTTCTTGCAAATGGGTTGTAAAGATTAGGTGCAGTTCAGCAAGCCAACAAATCCCACCAATGGTTGGCCCTGCCCCCATCTGGTTTTTGGCCTCTTTGGGGGGGCATTTTCAGGCCGTTTTTTTTAGTTGTTTTCAGGATGGTTTTTGGGCCTGAAAATGGCCCAAAAAACAGCCTGAAAACAACCTGAAAAACAGCCTGAAAATACCCCAAAATTGAAAACAGACCAAAAAAGTGGCCAAAAGGAAGGCCAAAAGATGGGCAGGGCATGGCCAGCCAGTGGTGGGATTAGCCCCAACTGGCTGAATTCCACCTCTTCCTTTGTGGCAAGTGGCCAAGAGGCGGGGCTGGGTGTGACAAGTGATGTCACTCACTCCGTCATTTGACCAACTGGCCACACCTACCCAGCCCGAGAACCGGTTGTTAAAAAAGTTTGCAGCCCACCACTCAATAGACCTAATTTACTCTCCATCAGAAAACAATTTGGCCGATGTCATCACAAGGCCATGGAGGATAGAAAGACACAAAGATCTTGTGGAACAACTCGGTTTAAAATCTGTCCAGCTATAACATTGGAGTGGTTCTAAGACACTGGTGTCAAACTCACGGCCCGCTGCCACCTGCACCCCTGGTTTAGCGAAGGGGGGGAAAGTCCCGATATGTCACGTGACGATGATGTGATGACATAAGTTTGACACCCCTGTTCTAAGATATTTCATTTAATAATTCGAACAGCAAAGTGTACACTGGGCCAGAGCACACGGTTGTCGCTGATTGGTTGGAAGGCACGGTGGGCTCCTGCCTGAGGCAATCTACATTATGATTGGTTGCTGGGGGAGAAGGGGGAGTTTCTCTTTTGCCCGCCTTTTTTCTTCTGTGTCTGCTGTTCTGGGGTTTACCTGATGATTTACCTCATGATGCTTCTACTTCCGTGGCCATCTTGTTTGCTATATATTGTAAATATATATTCATTTATAGAAAATGTCAAGTTCGCGTTAGAGTTTTCTGACACAGGCTGCAGAATTCCCTGACAAACCGAACTGACATCAATGGGTGGAGTGTGGCTTTTGCCCACATCCCACATGCTTTCAGAGAGTCATTGGTCAGTTCTGGCATCCTCCAGAAGTTTCTTCTCTCTTACAGGGAACCAGAAGCATCAGTGACATGCAGGAGCTGAGCATGGCCCAGGCCAAGGACACCATTGAGACCCCAGCCCAGGGCCGCCCCTTCCAGCTGGGGATGCTGTATGACTGCCGCAAGGATACCCTCATCCCAGGTAGGCGCTGGAAGATAAGGACGCAGATGGGCATCCCCCGCAGGAAATTCGGGAGGGAAGAAGACTGGGCTGCCCTCAATGCACAAGCTAAGCCCAGGGACACTTCAGAGTGGGACTCCTGAGCCCATGGTCTGCTAATACTGTGTTTCCCCAAAAATAAGACCCGCTCTTATTTTCTTCTGGGTCCTGAAATAAGCACTAGGCCTTATTTTTGCAGGGTGCCTTAATTTTTTTGAGTGCCCCTACAACGAGGCAGAGGTGGAAGTGCCTGACAAGCACACCAGCTCACCTTAGGGGCCCCGTGGCTCCATGCCTCGACAACTACCTCGCTGCGCCAGCATCGGCAGTCATGGCAGCAGGAGCCCATGTGGCCACTGGCTCACTTCTTTCAGCACCTCTGCAGCACCGGAGCAGGAGGCCAAGCAATGCAGTCAGGCAAAAATAGAATAATAAAAACAAGGACAAATAGGCTGAAAAAACAGCTTCTATCCCAGGGCAGTAGCTCTTTTGAATTCTACCGTAT
Organism: Naja naja; assembly: GCA_009733165.1. Taxonomy (NCBI): domain Eukaryota; kingdom Metazoa; phylum Chordata; class Lepidosauria; order Squamata; family Elapidae; genus Naja; species Naja naja. Next base: position 69,424 of record SOZL01001251.1, read on the forward strand.
AGTGCAGGGATGGTGCGGTGTCGGGGGTTTTCGGTTCAATGTGTAAAGTGTGAAGGATGTGTGTTTGTGTTTATTTTCATGGTGATGATGTGCACTGAAGATGGTGTTTGATTCCATCATATGAGGTGCAATGACAATAAAGTAAAGTAAACTAAACTAAACTAAATTAAAACGCTGCATACCCAAGTGCTCCATAGAATAGAATAGAATAGAATAGAATAGAATAGAATAGAGAATAGAATACAATAGAATAAAGAATAGAATAGAATAGATATTAGATAATAGATAATAGATAACAGAATAGAATAGAATTCTTTATTGGCCAAGTGTGATTTGACACACAAGGAATTTGTCTTGGTGCAAATGCTCTCAGTGTACATAAAAGAAAAGATTCATCAAGAGTAAAGAATCATAAGGTACAACACTTTATCATAGTCCTAGGGTACAATAAGCAATCAAATCATACTAGGAAACAGTCAATATAAATCATAAGGATACAAACAAGTTACAGTCATACAGTCACAAGTGGGAGGGATGGGTGATAAGAGGATGGAAGATTAGTAATAGTAGTGCAGATTTGTAAATAGCTTGACAGTGTTGAGAATTATTTGTTTAGCAGAGTGATGGCATGGGGAAAACTGTCCTTGTGTCTAGTTGTTCTGGTGTGCAGTGCTCTATAGTGTCGTTTTGAGGAAGGAGTTGAAACAGTTTATGTCTAGGATGTGAGGGTCTTTAGACATTTTCATAGCCCTCTTTTGGACTCGTGCAGGATACAGGTCCTCCATGGAAAGGTTGGTAGCCATTGTTTTTCTGCAGTCCTAATTACTCTCTAAAGTGTGTGTCTGTCTTGTTGGGTTGCAGAACCAAACCAGACAGTTATAGAGGTGCACATGACAGACTCAATCATTCCACCGTAGAACTAGATCAGCAGCTCCTTGGGCAGTTTGAGCTTCCTGAGTTGGCGAGGAAATTCTTTGCTGTGCTTTTTTGATGTTAGATGTCCATTTTAGGTCATGTGATATAGTAGAACCTAGAAATTTGAAGGTCTCTACTGTTGATACTGTGTTCTCTAGTATGGTAAGAGGTGGTAGTATGGGAGGGTTTCTCCTAAAGTTTACCACCATTTCTACGGTTTTGAGTGTGTTCAGTTCCAAATTGTTCCGGTAACACCACGAGGCAAAGTCACTCAAATGGTTTGAAAATGGTTTAAAAAAGGAGTTCAGATCTCACACAGAGTCGCAAAGTGAGGGATGTGCAGGTGTGTATTAGATGTATTAGAACATGTGATGAAAAACATGGCTTCCCCAGGGAATGGGAAATCTCTCTTGAGATCAAGATGTGCCTAGCAATTCCCATTCCTCTCTACTCAGTCAAAAGCCTTTGGAGTTTGTGGTATTTTGCAAAACAGGCAGGAAACTTCCCTGGTGGTGGCTGGATAGAACAAATGAAGAAGCCCTCTAGAGGAAATGATGCCTCCCTTGTCCCACCTCTCTGGAGCTGCTCTGTCCAGCTGCAGGTGTTTTGGAAGATTGTGTTCAATTTATGACCATGTTTTCTT
>SOZL01001252.1:1112-21903 GCA_009733165.1 Naja naja
GGAAGGACGTGGAGGGCCGGTCAGCTGTCGGCGCTTGGCTCAGCCTGGGAAATGCCTTGCGCTCTGGAGAACGGGCGACGGCTGTGGCGGCCCCGCGGAGAACGTGTGGCAGGGACTATCCAGCTGTCGGGAGTGAACCATGGGGTGGAGGCTAGTGGAGGACTGGCTCCACCCTGGCCCCCACCCTGGTCTTCGTGAATGGCGCACTACACCCAGGGAAAGCTGCATGTTGGGGTGACGAGGCAGGAGGGGGACCCGGAGGGTGCTGGTCTCCTCTCGGCTCGCCCCAGCTGGGTCCTCCGAGCAGAGCCGGTGGCAGTGACGGCGATGGCAGGGGGGCGCCTGGGGCCGTCGCAGGCATGTTCCGCTGAACTTTTTACATCTTTGTTCGATGCCCTTCCCTCCCTCCCCTCTTGTCTCCTTTTGCCCTGCCCCGGGGTATTTTTCCCCTTTTTCCTCCCTCTTACACCCGATGGAGGTTGGTGAGAGGGGTGTGGGTGCATCCCGTCCACCACTGTGTGGGGGTCGCGGACTGGGATTGCGCCCCCTCGTAATCCATCTTCTGGTACCATCTGGCCATTTGGACATGCCTGCCTGACATCCCTGCAGTGAGAGTGCAGTGGTTGGCCCGATGAGGGCCCTTTGCATCGCCCGCTGGATTGTGGTGAGAGAGCAATCTGATTTATTTTCTGGGACCATCTGGCGTAGCATGGACATTATGACCGACTGGGTGTTTTAAGATCTCTAATATGGACTTGTTCTATCTTTCACTCCTCCTTTATATGCTTAACACAACAACATGCGGGCTTACTTGCCAATGGACTTTATGGGCTTACGGGAGGCTCCTTCCCCGGTTTGGCCCGCTGGACTTTCCACACTGTATCTCAAGGACGGGTCATGGAACCCAGAGAGTTGGCATTGCGCTAGTAGGGGTTGGGGTGGGGGTTCTGGGCAGGGTAGAAGGAGGGGTTCCAGACCTTCTTTAGTTAAATTTTTGAATCGATTCTAAGTGGGTTAGGGAAGGGGGTTTCACAGGTGTTCATTGCAGCCCCAGTCAGGCTCGGGTTGGAGGGGTCGGGTGGGGTGGCGGAGTCCCGGATGGAATAGTGGGGGCCTTGATTCCCAGGGTGGTTGGAATGGGTAGGAGTCGAGGAGGAGGGGGCCGACATGTTAGGGGAGCTCCTGCTGCATTCAAGCTGTGGCGCTGCCCCACCTCTGACCTCTTCTCATTTCTGGGGTTTTGGGATCCAGGGCCCCTGGGCTCCCGCTGGTGTATTTTAATGCCAGGTCCATGGTGAATAAGGCGCCTCCTCCGGGAGGTTATTGAGGAGGAGGCCATGGACCTGGCTTGTATCACCGAGACCTGGTTGGGGCCAGAGGGCTGTGTCCTCTGGTTGATATCTGCCCCCAGGTTTTCGGGTTATGCACTGGTCTCCACCCCAGGGAAGGGGTGGTGGGGTGGCTGTCGTTATCCGGGAGGCCCTGCTTCCAAGGGAGGCCCCTGCTCCTGAGATTGGCGGGTGTGAGTCCCTCCTCGTGAGGTTCGACCTCATGGTCAGATGGGCATGCTGCTTACATACCTGTCCCCAGCTGTGTATCAGCCTGCCTGGGCTGCTCGATGCCGCCTCGGGTGGCGTGGAGTTCCCGGAGCTTATAGTTCTGGGGACTTCAACCTCCCTCCTTGGGTGCGGCCGGGTTGGCCCAGGAATTCATGGCTTCCATGGAGTCTATGGGTCTGACCCAGTTAATAGCTGGCCCGACTCACCAGGGGGCAATATGCTCCTGGTTTTTGTCTCGGAGGGTGGCTAAGTGGCCTGGGGATGGTGTTATTGTAACCCATCCGGTTCCATGGTCAGACCACTATCTCCTACGGCTGGCCTTCCAACAAGCCTCTCACACCGCTGGGATGAGGAGCCGCCTAGATGGTTCCGCCCCAGGCGCCTGATGGACCCTGAGAGGTTCCAGGCAGAACTGGGGTTTTTCCTGCATCCCTACCCACAGCCCTGTCGAGGTCCTTGTGGCTACCTGGCAACAGTCGGCTGCGGGGCCCTGGACAGGGTTGTCCCATGCGCCCCCTTACTCAGCAGATCCCGCTGGCCCCTGGTACACCGAGGGGCTCCGGGAGAAGCGTCGTGAGAAGGGGACTAGAGAGTAGGTGGAGGGCCACCCGCCCGTGATCCCACCGAGCCCAGTTGAGAGCCTATATTAGGACTTACCTGGTGGCTGTGGGGGCAGCGAGGAGACTTTTACTTCTCCGCCTCATAGCATCCGCAGATAACCGCCCGCCGCCCTGTTTGGGGTTGCCCCTCCCACACTTGGGGAGGTGGTGGTGGACTTTGGCGGGCAGAGCTGAGGAATTTGGTCTTTATCTGCAGGATAAAATTGCTCGGATCCGGGAAGGGTTGCGCCGGACTTGCAGGGTCTGGAGGGGGAGGCGCAGTGGTTTGGCTAATGTCATCTGGACTGAGTTCGATCCTGTTTCTGAGGATGAAGTGGACAGGATCATGCGCGGCTGAGCTCCACCACATGTTTATTGGACCCGCCCTTCCTGGTTGGTTTATGCCTCCAGGAGGTCACGCGCGGCTGGCTCCGGGCAGTGGTCAACGCTTCATTGAGGGAGGGGTTGCCCCTCGCCTCCTGAAAGAGGCGGTGGTGAGGCCCCTTCTGAAGAAGCCTGCCTTGGACCCAGCCGTGTTGAACAACTTTCGTCTGTCTCCAACCTTCGCTTTTAGCTAAGGTTGTTGAGAGTGGTGGCCCAGCAATTGCCACTTTTCCTGGAGGAAGCGGACTACCTGGATCCGTACTCAATCGGGCTTCCCACCCGGTACAGCACGGAGACAGCATTGGTCGCACTGATTGATGATCTCTAGGCTCGGGACAGGGTTTTTCCTCTGTCCTGGTCCTGTTAGATCTCTCAGCTGCTTTCATACCATCCACCATGGTATCTTGCGGCGCCTTGGGGGTTGGAGTGGGCTGCACTGTTTTACAGTGGTTCTCTCCTCTCTCTCGACGCCGCAAACAGTGTTGGCAGGGGGCAGAGATCACTCCAGGTCTCTCACTTGTGGGGTACCTCAGGGGTCGTCTTCTGCTCTCTTGTTCAACATTTATATGAAGCTGGGGAGATCATCCGTGGTCGGGTGAGTTATCATCAGTATGCTGATGATACGCAGTTATATATCTCCACCCCGACCACATCAGTGATGCTCTCCGTGATGTCCCGTTGTTGGAAGCGTGTGGATCTGGATGGACAGGAACATGCCTGACTCAATCCAGCCAAGACAGAGTGGTTGTGCATACCGACATCCCGTCCAGTTCTGAGGTTCCATCTTTGGTCATGGGGAGGTGTACCCCCCCGGGACAGGGCACGGAACCTGGGGTCCTCCTGACTGGCTCAAGCTGGAGGAGCAGGTGGGAGCCGTGGCCAGGGGGGCTTTGCCCAGGTCCGCTGGTTCGCCAGCTGCACCCATATCTGGACCGGGATGCCCCATGATTACTCAGGCCCCTGCTGTCTCCCACTGGACTACTGTAACGCCTCTACTTAGGACTGCCCTGCATACCACTCGGAGGCTTCAGCTGGTGCAGAATGCGGCCGCTGGGTAGTGTTGGGAGCCTCCCGACATCCCATGTTACACCCTCCCGCGCCGACTTGCATTGGCTTCTGCCGTTCCTCCGGGTGAGATTCAAGGTTTTAGTGTTAACATTCAAAGTCCTACATGGCATGGGTCCAGGATACTTACGAGAACCACTCCTCCCAGTTTCAAGTACCAACCGCCCGGCACGGGCGATAGGCAGGCCTCTCAGGGTGCCGTCCGCGACTCAATGTCGCTGGGACTCGGGAGAGCCTATTCTGTGGCTGCCCCCACTTTATGGAATCTCCTTCCACTGGAGCCCGCTTGCTCCTGATCTCCATACCTTCACACGAGTTAAAAACTGGCTGTTTTACAATCTGGGCTATGCTGACTTTTGGCTTTGATTTTAATCTTTGGGGTTTTAATGTTAATTGGCTTAGTTTGTTTAATACGCTTTTAGGTAATTTATTGTTGTATTTCTTTTTATCTGTGAGCCTCGAGTCCTTTGGGAGAGGGGCGCATATAAGTCAAATAAATAAATAAATAAATAAATAAATAAATAAATAATTCCTTGCAGAATCTTCTGTAGTGTTTCTTCCTTGTCTTTTTCCTTCTCCTGTTGCAATATCGCCTGTATTGATCGTTGTCCCCCAGATGGTGAAGAAGAGGGAGTTGTTGATTGAGAAATTGGAGCTATTGCTTTTCTACTCATTTTATAATTATTTCCTATTAAGTCCCCAAAAACAGAGGCCCCTCCTACAATAATAAAAATAAGTAGACAAAAAGAGGAGAAAAATAAAAATTTAAAAAGAAAAAAGAAAAGAAAAAAAGTATCTTCAGGTTCTTGTATACCTTAATCCAATTTGTTCCACTTATGTGCAGAAATAGGGAAAAGACGGGGAAAAAAGGAAAATCTCAAAAATCAAAGACAGCTAATTTCCCCTTCAAAAAATAAAAGAAGAAGAGAGATCTTCAGGCATTTATATACCCTAATCCAATGGTATGTCAAAATAGAAAAAAGGAAAAAGAATGAAGAGAAAAAAAAGGAAGAGCAGGCCAAAAGAAAAGAGAAAAAGAATAATTCCTAGTTAGAAAATCTAAATCCAAACAGTAAAAATTCAATTAGAGGGGGGAGTGAAAAAAAAGAGTAACCACAAGTTCTAGCAAAAAAAAAAAAGCTACTGCCACTGGATATCCAAGGCTTTTTAATATATCAAGTTGAATTCCAATACAATATATTTTCAAGGTCACTTCAATCTTCTTTCTTTCAACTCCAACTCTGAGTTCCACTATCAATAATTTACAGATGAGCACCTGTGTAAACAATCTGTCATGTTCACCCCACTATCTCTTTCAGAAAAGAACTCTGAGTCTTTGAATGTAACACCCATACATAAACAAGTAATGGAAAAAAGAATACAATATATCCAAGCCTCTGAATGGCAACGCTTTCATTTTCACTCCTCCCCTCAATAGCAAGAATTTGCCATCCCTTGGCGAATCCTCGAGTGTAGCCCAGGAGTTCATGGCCTCCATGGCAACCATAGACCTGACCCAAGTAGTTCAGGGCCTGACTCATAGGGGGGGCACATGCTCGATCTGGTTTTTATCTCTGAACAATGGCGCCATGATCTGAAATTGGGGGAAATAGTCACTCAGCCCTTGTCATGGTCAGATCATTCCCTTGTAAGATTGGACTTCCTGACAACCACTCCATGCTGCAGGGAGGCGGGACCGACTAGTGGTTCCACCCTACTAATGGACCCAATCAGGTTTCAGAGGGAGCTTGGGGAGTTTCTGGCTTCCCTCACCCACAGCTCGACTGAGTCCCTGGTGGAAGGCTGGAATAGCGTGGCCGCCAAGGCCATAGATCTGGTTGCGCCTTTGCAGACTCTCACCGCCCGTGGACCTCGGAAATCTCCTTGGTTTACTGAGGAACTCCGGGGGATGAAACAGCGGAAGAGATGCCTAGAACGCTGCTGGAGGAAAAGCCAGGCTGAATCTGACCAGACACTGTTAGAAAGTCATATTGATGCCTATCTAGTGGCGATAAGAGTGGCACAATGATCCTATTGGGCCAGTCTTATCGCATCTGCAGACTGTTGCCTGGCCACCCTGTTTGGGGTGACACGCTCCCTCTTAAGATCTTTTTTTTTTAAACAAATTTTATTCAATTTTTAACAATTTTTTAAAACAACTCTTTTCAGTAGACAGCATGTTCCCGGGTCATCACTTTTACATGCAAATATGACAGTAGATCTATATTCATTTTAAACATTTAACTTCACTTCTATTCCATTTTAGCGGACAAAGGGTGAAAGAAATTAATCCTAATCTCAAATCTTAATCTCAATCTGTATAGCCCCCAGTTCATTTCAAGTTAATTGCAAATATACATATATATTTTAAAAACTTCATGTATAAATCTTACAAATAACAATATATTTGCCCATCATATTAAAAATAAAGTTCATCCATATCTATCCTTTAATTGTCTTCACATTGTTAATACTCTTTTCATCATTTACAGAATTTTTATCCGCAGATTTGCCCTTTCATCACATATTCTCTCCATAATTCTAAATCTGTACAAATGTTAACACTAAAAAGAATGAAAAAAAAACCTAGACTTGCCCCCTTTTACTACTTTGAAAGTGACACCTCAGTGGTTAATATAGTAGCATAATCATAATCATTCTCTTTAAAACGAAAGATAGAGAAAAAGAAAAGAAAAAGGAGAAAAGCTCCCTTACAATATATCTCTAATCGGTCGGGTTCTGCAACACATATCCCCCTAAGATTGATTTATAGTTCCAAAATAATAATAAAATAGCTAATCTTGGTTATTGACAAATCTCATTTTTAGGCATTTTCTAAGATCATTTCAATTAATTCAATTCATCTAATCATCATTTAGCTTTCTTTGTGAATAAGAAATGAAAAATGTGACCTTTACCAGTAAAATTGTCAGTAACCCCTATTGTTTTACACTTTTATAATTACAATATATTCTTATTACCATTTCTTCATGCAGAACCCCTTTTAAATACGTTAACCATTGTCTCTATGCAAACAAGTTCCTTTCTTTATTATGTAATTCCGTGTCTCTATCTTTGTTCTTGTTTCTTGTTCCTTCTCTATCCTCTCTTTTATCCCGCTATCCGCCTCTATCCAGTTTAAATCCTCTCTCTTTCTAGATTTTTTCTTTTATCCTTGACCTTTCTATCATGCCTAGTTTCATAATGTTCTTTAATTGACTATCTTCTTGTTTTTTTGACTATCCTCCTTTTCCTTTTTATTATTAGACCTTTGGAAAGATTTTTTGTATGGTTTTCGCTTAGGTTATTCTTTCCTCCCTATCCTGTTTCCCCCTCTATCCAGTTTGAATCCCTCTCTCTCTTTACCTTTTGTTCCTTCCTTCTGAACTTTCTAACATGTAAATTTCGAATGTTCCTTTTTAGATACTTTCTAGGTTCCGTTTTAATAACCCTTCCTTTTTTATTTGCATTAATCTTTGTATTAATTCTGTTTTAAGATGTATTTTCTTTGTGCTGGCTCCACCCTTTCCAAGGCTCTTTCTTATTCAGCATTTGAATGCCCATATTTTCTGCAACATGCCAAGTTAGTTCAGTCACTTCCTGTAACAGTTCTTTCATACTTTTAAACTCCATTTTAATTCTTTTGATGACCACCAAAATTTTAATTTTCCTTATTTTTTCTTTCTTTAAATTTTCTATGATCCTAACCCAGGTCCAGAGTCTATATCAGTATCACCAATTAGTCCGCAAACTGCCTTTGTATTCAGGCTTTCACTTTCTATAAGTCTTGTGTCTCTTAAATGTAACAACTCCAATCCACAAAGGAACAAGATAGTTTCTTACTTTTTAGCTTCCAATTTTTCTCCACAAAGTGGCACTTTCTGCACAGAGTCTTAACCCTTTCTTTTATTTTAATATTCAAAGTTTTCCAAGCCCCAAACTTGTTCTTACGCTGACTTCTTCCTTTCCTTCAAGCTCCCTTATAGCTGTCAAAAATATTTTACTTATTTTTTTTCACTTGGAACTGCGCCGCTTGTTTCTTTTAAAACTCATCTTTATCTTAATCGGTGCTTTGATCTTACCATCCGATACCCCGTTCCTCTGCTGTCGACTTCTCTTTCCTCCTGCACCAATCTTATCCTGTTGAGACCTTCTTCGAGGTGGCCATTTTGACCACCACTTCTTGACGCTGAGGGGAAAGACCAGACCCAAAAGGGGAGATGCGCCCTCACTCTGGCTGGCAGATTTCCCTTTCTCCGCCCGCCTCATTAGGCAGCTTCAGCCCCGAACCTTGCAGGATCGCTCTCCGACGCGAAGAGCTCTCCGACGCAAGAGCCATGCTGCGGTCGTGGACGATCACAAACCGCCGCTGTTCTCGAGAAGGCTCAAACCGGAAGTTCGGCCTCTAAAGATCTGAGGAGGCAGAGGAACCCTGCAGGGAGGGCCGAGGAATTTGTTTGGTTTCTTGCAGATAAAGTCGCTCAGATTCGGTCGGACTTGGACTCTGGCTGGGCAGAATCCACTGAGGTGGTAGAGGCAGGTCTTAGTCCGGTTATCTGGGATGAGTTTGTTTCCTGTTGGCCTGATGATGTGGACAAGGCCGACAAGGCAGACCTGGGAGAGTGAATGCCACCACCTGTTTACTGGACACATGTCCCTCCTGGCTTGTTTCAGCAGGCCGGGATACGACATGCGGCTGGCTCCAGGAGATTATAAATGACTCTTGGGTGAGGGGTGCGCCACTTGCCTTGAAGGAGGCTGTGGTAGGCCCTCCTCAAGAAGCCTTCCCTGGACCCAGCTGTTTTAAATAACTTCCGTCCTGTCTCCAACCTTCCCTTTTTGGGAAGGTTGTTGAAAGTGGTGGCGCTCCAGCTTCCTTCGGCCTTGAAGAAGCTGATTATGGGATCCCTTGCAGTCTGGCTTCAGGCCCGGCACAGCACTGAGGAGGCTTTGATCGCACTTAGTGGATGATCTCTGGCGGGCCGGGATGGAGGGTCTCCCTCCATCCTGGTGCTTCTTGACCTCTCAGGGCTTTCGATACATCGATCATGGTATCCTTCTGAGTAGCTCAGGGGTTGGAGTGGGAGGCACTGTTCTACAGTGGTTCTCTTCCTATCTATCTGACCGGACTCAGTCGGTGTTGGTGGGGGGGCAGAGATCGAGCCCTAGGGCCCTGCCATGGGGGTCCCCAGGTTCTATTCTCTCCCCCTCCTATTTAATATCTACATATAACCGCTGGTGAGATCACCCCTCGACACGGGGTCGGGTATCACCAGTACGCTGATGATACCCAGTTGTTCATCTCTGTCCCCGGTCAATCTAGTGACACTGTGGAGGTGATGTCCCGGTGCTTTGAGGCTGTGAGGGTCTGGATGGGGACTAATCGCTCAGACCCAACCATGACAAGATTCCAGTGGTTGTGGGTCCTGCCCCCTCGGGTCAGTTGATTATCCAACTTTGGTACTGGGGGGAGAAATTGCTCCCTCAGAACGAAGTTCACAACTTGGGGTCCTTCTGGATCCACAGCTACAATTTGACCATCACCTTACGGCTGTGACCAGAGGGGCCTTTGCACAGGTTCACCTGTTGCACCAGTTGTGACCCTTCCTGGACCGAGGGGCTTTACACATGGTTGCTCATGCCCTTATCACCTCTTGATTGGATTACTGCAATGCGCCCTACATGGGGCTGCCCTTGAAGAGCACTCGGAGACTTCAGCTGGTGCAAAATGTGGCCGCGCGAGTGATTATGGGGGCACCTAGGTGCACCCATATAACACCTATCCTCCGTGAGCTGCATTGGTTACCGGTGGTCTTCTGGGTGCAATTCAAGGTGCTAGTGACAACTTTTAAAGCCCTTCATGGCTTAGGAGTGGGATACCTTCGAGACCGCCTACTGCTACCTTATGCCTCCCAGCGCCCAGTTAGATCCCACAGGGAAGGCTTGCTCCGGATACTGTTGGCCAGACAATGTCAGCTGGCAGGCCCGCAGGCTAGGGCCTTCTCTGTGGTGGCACCGTCCCTTTGGAATATGCTCCCTGCAGAGATTGGAACCATCCCCACTCTACCTGCTTTCCGCAAAGACGTTAAGACCTGGCTTTGTCGGAAGGCATGGAATTGAGACTTCTGTTCTTCCCTCTTGTATGTTTGGACGATATGAATGAATTTTTTAATTTTTACACTGTATAGGAAACGTTTTTAGTTTGTTTGTACACCGCCTCGAGTTCCCCGATGGGGGAAGAGAGGCGGGATATAAAAGAAAGAAAGAAAGAAAGAAAGAAAGAAAGAAAGAAAGAAAGAAAGAAAGAAAGAAAGAGGAAAGCCACAAGGAAATTGCTCTCTTTTCTAAAAGGTTCTTCAAATCATAAACAACATTTAGTCCAAAAAGGAGTTAGTATAAAAAAGACCATCAGAACAAGAGACTATTTATCCAGAGAAAAAAACAGTCCATTTTAAAGTCAAGTAATTCCGGAAAAAGAAAGGAAGAAAAAAAACCCGTCAATCTTAAAAAGAATTTAATCTCGCCACTTAAAAACTGTCCTCTTAACTTTTTAAGTCCACTTTCCAACTTTTAGGGTGTTCTCTTCAAAAATAAGTAATTAAAAAAACATCTCACCAAACCGACACACTTTCTTCCAATCTTGCCTTTCTTTCAGAGCTGTCCCAGCTTCAGCAGCTTGATGGCCGCTTCTTTTCCGCCGGCAAAAAGACCTTCTCCTGGATCAACCAGGGACTTTGCGATGTCCCTGGGATCGACAGGACGCGCTCTTTACCTTCACCGTCTCTTCGGGACAGTTTAGGTCCAAATGGACCGTCCAGCAGAGAAGATATCTATGGCGATCCGGGAGCTTCCAGATCACACGTAGTACCGCCAGAACGCCAGCCCCGTCCTCCATCCATTATTCCTTGTCTGGCCTACAGGTGCTTTAGAAAATAGCTTGACCTACTTCCGGGTTGAGCCCTCCTCTCCGATGGGCTGTAGTTTGCGACTGTCCGCAACTACAGCCCATGCTGTCTCGTCGGAGAGCCCCGATCTTTGCGATTAGGGGCTGAAGCTGCCTCGCAGGGGTGGTGGAGTAAGGGGAAGCCGCCAGCCAGGTTGAGAGGAGCCACATCTCCCCCTCTGAGCTTGGTCTTTTCCCCTGAAGACGACTGAAGCAGTGGTCAATATGGCCACCCCGAAGAGGACTCAGCTGGACTAAGATTTGTGCAGGAGGGAAGAAAGAAGTAGATAGCATATGAATTGGGACAACTGGATGAAACAACCAAATAAAAGGTACCCCGGGATCAAGGTAACAATGAAATTTTAAAAAAGAAAAAGAAAGCGGCAGAATTACAAAGAGAAGGGAAAAAATAAGGTAAATAATTTTGACAGCTAAACGGGGCTTTGAACTGGGAAAGGAAGAAGCTGGAACAAGATTAAAAAACCTTGAAAATGCATAAATTAAAGCTGGACTTAAGATTGTCAAAATAAAAAATAAAAAGGAGGGTGACAAATATATAAATTGGAGATTTGATTGTATTTGAATATTGAGGCTCGAAAAGCCCTGAAGAGTGAGTGAGTGCCATCTTGTGGACAAAAATTTAAATTTAAAGAAGAGGGAAAATATCCTGTTTCTTTGTGAACCTGAGTGGATACAATTTTAAACAAATACTGAAACAAAAAAGCAAGGATCTCAGAAAGTGAAAGTTGAATTAGAACAAAAGAAGTAAGGAAAGATTGACTGCAGGATTAATTGCTGATGCCGGTATAGACCCTGGGTCTGGATTGTGAATTTAGAAAACCTGAAGAAGAAAGAAGGAAAATAAAAGTTTTTGTGGACTTAAACAATTACAAGGCATTATAAGGATTATAAGGCAAGGACGATACTTTTTTGGGAACTAAAAACAGAACTTAAAAATATGAGAGAATTACTACAGGAAATGGCTGAATCACTTTGCTCTGTTCTAGAAGACATGGAAATGGTGAGTGAAGAACAAGAAGAAAGAACTTTGGAAAGGGAGGAGTTAGTTCAAGGAGAAGCCATCTTAAAGAGACAATTAATACAAAGAACACCACAAAGAAAAGGGAAAAGAAGGGAGGTTAAAAAATGAGATCTAAGAAGGTAATTAAAAAGGGGAATACCTGTGAAATTAGGAAAGGTAGAAAGGTCCAGCAGAAACAGGAGGAGGAAGGTACAAAGAGAGAGAGGGATATAAACTGGATGGAGAAAAGATATGGGAAGATGAAGGGGAGGAGAGGAAATAAGAAACAGGAGCAGAAAATAGAGAAATATGGGAATTATAAAATGATGAAAGAAAGCTGCTTTCATAGAGATAATGGTTAATGAATTAAGGAGGATTCTGCACGGAGATGAGGGTTAATAAGAATATATTTGTAATCATAAAACACCTAGAAAATAGGCTAATATAGAATATTAGAGGAGGGATGGACACTGATATTTGTTATTAGATGAATGTATATTTTTATTCTTATCCTTAAAAGAAATGTTAATGTTTATTAAATAAATTGAATTAATTGAAATGAGCTGTGAAGATGTCTAAAAATGAGATTTAATATCAGTGACCAAGGTTAGTTATTTTTTATTTTTATTTTGAAATGACAAATAAATCTTATAATTGGGGAAAAATATGTTGCAGAATCCGATTGAAAAGATATACAATGTTATGTAGTTTTCTTTTTTTTCTTTTTTTACTCTATTTTTTTTCTATAGGGAATGACTATTATTATGTTAACCACTGAGGTGATACTCTCAAATTAGTAAAAGGGGGGGCGGGTAAGCTTATGGGTTTTTTTTCTCTCTTGTGTAAAAGCTTGTATTAATCTAGAACTATGGAAAGAATATGTGATGAAATGGCAAATCTGACAGATAAAAGAAATATGTAAATGAGAAAAGAGTATTAATAAGTTAAGATAGTTTAAGGAAAGACATTGACAAATTTCTTTATATTGGGCAAATACATTGTTATTTTTATTTTCAAAAGAAACATTAATGTTTAAGAATTATTTCTGAAATAATTTGAAATGAAATGAGAGGATGTTTAGACTGAGATTAATATTAGAGATCAGGATTAATTTGTTTGTCCCTTTGTTTTGCAAAAGTTGGAATGGAAAGTAAAAATTGGATAAGATAGGAAGTTGAATGTTAAAAATGAATATATAACTATTGTCATATTTGGATGTAAAAGTGATGACCCGGAAATATGCTGTCTACTGAAAAGAGCTTTTTAATATTCGAACTGTGAAAAACTGAATAAAACTTGTTTAAAAAAGAAAGAAAATAGCTTGATCAAGGTAGAGAAGAACCTGAAGATTTATTTTTATTTTTCTTGGGCCTTTGTGAATGGATTATAATTTGATTTGATATGAGTAAGAGAATTGCTACTGGATCATCAATTCCTACTTCCTCATCCTTGAGCCCAGCTGGTCAATGATCTATTACAACTATGGTTCGGCAAGAGAAAGAAAAAGAGAAAAAGATTTCAATGCAAGAAATAAAGTCAATGTTTCAAGTAATACAAGATCAAGGGAAGCGTACAGATGATAGAATGGAAAAGCTGGAGAAAAGGTTGGAAAAGATAGAAGGAAATATACAACAGGTGTTAACGATATATGGAGAAAAAAATACAGAAGATGAAAGAAAGAGGTAATAAAACAAATAAAAAAGTAGGAGAAATCAATAATAGATTGGCAATGGTTGAAAGTGAAAAAGGGAAAGATTTAATATTTTGGGAGATGGAAAAGGCTGATTTCTATCTAAGATTTCAAAACATCGAAGAAGAAAAAGGAGAAAACCTCAGAGAAATCATGACAGAAATTTTAGCAGGACCCTTGGAGATAACTAAAGAAAAAATGATGGATGGAATGGATGAAATATATCGAGTATACACCAGATATGCGATGAGAAATAAATTACCTAGAGAAGTACATGTGAGATTTTACAAGAAAACAGTGAGAACAGAGATACTACAGAAAGCAAGAGATGATTTATTGAAGTACAAGGGAAAAGACATTATAGCTTTGAAACAAATACCAAGGAAAGTGAGAGATTTAAGAAGAGAATATCAATTTCTGGCAAAGATGTTAATCAGAAACGAAGTTAATGATAGATGGTTGAATCCTGAAGGCTTGACATTCATCTGGCGAGAACAAAGACACAGAATAGACTCAGTTGAGAGAGCAGAACTATTTTATAATGAATAGTTCGGAGGAGCAGAAGATGAGAGAACAAGAGAAAAGGAACTTAAAATACGAGCAGAAATGGCAAAGGAAATGGAGAAGGAACAAAGGAAGGAAAGGGGACAGGAGGAGGGAGCAGTAGGTGGCAAAATGACAATTAAAGAACCAAGAGAACAAAGAACAACAAGAGCAATAAATCCTACGTATAAAGTATAAACAATGGAAGAGGAAAAGAAACTAATCTTTATAAATATAAATGGACTAAATTCGGCTATTAAAAGGAAAAAGATATTTCATAAATTAGGAAAATTAAACATGGATATAATTTCTCTACAAGAAGTGCATATTAAAAAACAGCATACACATGTCAAGCCTTTCTCTGCTACCATTTCCAAAGGCTTGGAAAAACCTTTTGCCAGGGAATAAAAATTCTTCCAAAACATCCCTGCTAATTAGAGGTGATAGACCGTGTTTTTCTTTGCTGTCAATGATGATAAAAATGAGACCCGGAAAGTAATCTAAAAACATTTTTATTTATAAAATAAGAAAACCTAACAGAGCTACATGTTTGCAACCTAATCTCCACCAAGGCATATAGAAAAAGAACAAAGGAAAATATAACAGAAGTTACAAAGAAAGTGAAGTATAAACTCTGTACACATGCGCAGTGGATCAAAACATCACAAGACTTTCTTATCTTATTACTATGGAGACAAGATAACAGTGCTGGCTAGCAGACACCTGCTTGCTAGAATATGAGCTTAGAAGCTTGAACAGACAAACAAAAAAACCCGCAGTGACATCCCCTTCTTTTGTCTGTTAAGCGGAAATCAGATAAGGCACATCTTCTCACGCAGATATTTGTGCTGCGCTGCTGGAAGTGGTTTGTTGAGCATGTCAGCAATCTGATCATGTGTGGACACATACTGTAATGTCACAAAAACTTGTTTAACTAGTTGCTTTATGTTCTTATAATGAATGTCAATGTGTCTGGACCTAGAACCTGTGAAACGTGTTTCAGAAATATAAACCACAGATTCGTTGTCTTCCATCATGGTGATTGGCTGGATCAGGCGTGTCCAGATATCTGTGACTAAAGCATCAAACCAAGTTAGAGAGTTACAAGCATCTGAAACACAAGCATATTCAGCTTCAGTAGATGAGCAAGAAATGAAATTCTGTTTACGCACTTGCCAGTAAACAGGACACCCATTTATTTATTTACTTTATTTATTTTATTGGACTTATATGCCACCCCATCTCCGAAGACTTGGGGCGGCTCACAGTTAAAACATACAAATACAATAAATAATTAAAAAGAAATTAAATCACTATAAGGTCCAATAAAACCGAATTAAAAATTAAAACTGTCCCATGCCCCCGGTAAGGTAATCACAGCCTGACTTGGTCAAATAGCCAGGTCTTCAAATCGCAGCGGAAGGTGTGGAGGTCAGGGGCCAGACGGAGGTCCAGAGCCAGTTGATTCCATAAGTCAGGGGCCGCCACAGAGTAGGCTCGCCGTCGGGGGACCACCAGCCGACATTGGCTTGCCGACGGGACCCGAGGAGCCTGCCTGTGTGCCCGTACAGGCGGTTGGTCCCCGATATTGGTAGGAGGCGCTCCCTTAAATATTGTGGACCCATGAGGTGTAGGACTTTGAATGTTAAAGCCAAAACCTGAACCTCACCCAGAGCACAACGGCAACCAATGCAAGCCGCAGGAGGGGGGTAATATGGGAGAATTGGGTAACTCCATCACAACCCGCTGGCAGCATTCTGCACCAGCTGTAACCTCGGATGGTGTGCAAGGGCAGTCCTAAATAGAGAGCATTGCAGTAGTCGAAGTCGCGAGGTAACAAGGGCATGAGTGACTGTACACAGGGCATCTCGTCCAGAAACGGGCGAAGCTGGCGAACCAACCGGACCTGGGCAAAGGCCCCCCTGGCGACGGCCCCCACCTGCTCCTCCAACTGGAGCAGCGCAGGAGGACCCCCAGGTTCCGTGCCCTATCCACAGGGGGCAACACCACTCCCCCTATGGTCAACGATGGACACTCTTGACTGGGCCGAGATGCCGGTATGTACAGCCACTCAGTCTAGCCGGGTTGAGCCGAAGCATGTTTCCGTCCATCCAGATCTGTACCGCATCCAGACAGCGAGTCATCAAGGAGAGGGCATCACTGATTTGGTTTGGGGTGGAGATGTATAACTGGGTATCATCAGCATACTGGTGATACTCACCCCAAACCACGAATGATCTCACCCAGCGTTTCATGTAGATATTAAATAAAGGGGAGAGGACCGATTCCCCTGAGGGGCCCCACAAGTGAGCCCTCAGCCGACCTCTGTCCCCTGTCAACACCGATTGCGACCACCCGAAGAGGTAGGAGGAGAGGTAGGAGGAGAGGTAGGAGGAGAGCCACCGAAGAACAGTGCCCCCCACTCCCAGCCCCTCAAGCATCGCAAAAGGATACCATGGTCGATGGTATCGAAAGCCACTGAGAGGTCTAATAGGACCAGGGCAGAGGAAAAACCCCTGTCCCGGGCCCTCCAGAGATCATCCATCAGTGCGACCAATGCCGTCTCCGTGCATTTAAGAACATCATATAACCTGAAGTACTTTTACGTGACTTCTTATCACTCGCCCAATCAGAATCTGCAAAACAACATAGTTCTGCATAATCAGTATGTGTAGGTTCTAACAACAACTTCATATTTTTAGTGTGCTTTAGATATCTCAACAACTTCTTAATGCATAACCAATGAAACTGTTTTGCCTCACCTACGTGTCATGACAAAAGATTGACACTAAGTGCAATGTCGGGTCTGGTCCAACTACTAATGTATAACAATGACACAATGACTGAATGATAAAGTGTTTGATCTTCAAAATCAGGACTTGGTTCATGTGCCAGATTATGAAAATCTGTTTGCATAGGTATGCTAGCTGTTTTAGCATCCTTCATATTGCAATGATGCAACAATTTTTCAATCTTATCCTCTTGTGAAAGACTAAAACCCTTCTGAGTTTTGGTAATCTGAACACCCAAATAAGTGTTAATGTGACCTAAAGATTTCAATGTAAAATATTTCTGCAAAGCTTTAGCAAAATTCTCACTCATTTGCTTATTTGGACCAATATAAACAATATCATCAACATAAACAAGAATTATCTCATATACATTCTTAGATCTTTTTGTGAACACGCATTCTTCAGTTTCGGACTTAATAAAGCCCATTTAATTTAGCTTGTCAGTAAGACACAAATACCACATTAACCCAGACTGTTTCAGGCCATAAAGACTTTTGTTTAGAAGCCAGGTATCCCCTTCTTGCTTCTGGAACCCTGGAGGACCTCTGACGTAGATTTCTTCATCCAGGTCAGCATTTAGATAAGCTGTTTCCACATCAAACTGGAAAACCTCTAAACCAAGAATAGTTGCAGTGGCTAAAGCAATTTTTACGCTCTCAGTCTGAACTGTCGGTGAGTAAGTATTTGTGTAGTCCTCAGGATAACGTTGAGCGAAACCCTGAGCTACAAGTCTGGCTTTGTATAATGACTCACCATTTGGCTTCTCCTTAATTCTGTAGACTCATCTAGTGCCAATAACTTTCTTGTTTGCTGGAGGACTTGCAGGCTTAAACACCTTGAGTTTCTTTAGACTGTCCATTTCAGCCTGCATTGCCTCATACCATTTCTCTTGCTCTGAATCAGGAAGATGCTTTATTTGTGTGAACTTGTCAGGAGACAGTGTAACATTACAAACCAACAGTAAAGGTGCTTTTGTCAATTGCCATGAATATCATTTCGGAGGGATCCCCTTCGTGGTCCTCTCGGAACGTCTTGGAACAACTGTCCATTCTTCTTCCGATTCGTCCTCGTCTTCTTCATAGTCACTAGCCTCAGCGTCTCCGGCTCGTGAAGACAGAACGTCTGGATGAGAAGAACTAGTTGATAGAACATCCGCCTGTGAATCTTGATCATCAGGCTGCGTGGCATCAGTAGCATCATCTCTAGGAAAATAAACTCCAGGATCATTGGAGTGAATCCTGGACCAGTCAGCATCTTCCTCAAAATTGAAGGACTGAGAAATCACAATTACATGTCTGGAGTCGACGAATTTGCTCCATTTTGAATTGTCATCAATACCCATGAATCTCATTCTTTTGTTGCTGGACCTCCTTTTCTTTTTGAGCTAATGAATGTTCACCATAGCGTTATGCCCAAAATATGGATGTTTTTGAGATCGGGTTTATACCCATATAACTTGAAGAAAGGTGTCTGATTTATTACACTACTCCAGATGCAGTTAACAATGTAATTTGCATATTTGATAGCTTCACCCTAGTATGGGAGATTGAGATTAGCATCTTCTAGGAGACATCGCATCATGGTTTGTAGAACGCCATTCCTTCGTTCCGCCACTCCATTTTCTCAGGAGGAACGTAAGGGGCTGAGTCTGGTGCAGAATTCCATTCTTACGCATCCAGTCCTGAAAACGCTGAGACATGAATTCAGCACCGCGATCACTTTGAATTCTAGCGATGCGAACATTGTGTTGGAAATAAGTTTGCATAAGTTGCAAAGTCTTTAAGATCTGAAAGGTCTCTGATTTTCCTTCATAGGAAATACAAATCCATATCTAAAATAATTATCAACAATTGTTAAGAAATATTTTTTGCTACCAAGTGTTGGTGCAAATGAACCTACTATGTCAGTGTGTACCAAATCAAAAATGTGTGTTGACTGCCGTGTAGCGTGTTTTGGAACAGCTGCTGCTTTGGATTTGGCTTTCTTGCAGACAGCACAATCCAAAAACACCTTACACCCTTCAGATCCAAACCTTTCACGAATTCCGGCATCATTCTGAGAACACGAAAACTGGCATGCCCCAAACGTCTATGTCACTTATGGATACACCTGGAATGCAAAGGTTTACCTGTTAGTGAATTTTCAATGTTTTTATTAGAAACCTCAGGCTTGCTTTGAGCAAACTGTTTCTTTTTGTTGGCTTTAAGAGTCTTTGGAGTAGCTACAGGATCTTCTCTGGAAATCTCTCTCTGGGCCTGTGCTCTCCTTTGGAAATTTTATACTTGCCTGTGCTTGCAAGTTAGACTTTGGCTTTAGGTAATAAACACCACCAATCAATATGGTTTCAGCAACAATATTACCCTCTTTCACCACATAACTTGCTTTTTCAAAATGGTGAACCTGGTACTTGGACACCTCGACAAATGACTTTGACTAAGCAAACTACAGGTTGCTGTTGGTATATAATAAACATCAGAAATCAATGCATCAAGCTCTTCAATATAAACAGTTCCTTTTCTCTGACCTGAACAGGACAATTTGAAAAAGTGTACAGTTCACAAATGTCAGTTCAGGCTCGTGCATCTCTGTGAACAGATCTCTTTGTAGATAACATGCAGTGCTGCTCCACTGTCTAAAAGTCCAGAGAAGTCGCCTGTCATGACTCTGGATCGGTTGTGGATCGTTGGTTACGCCAATGATGTGTGAAGTTGTAGATCACGCCTGGGACCGCTGACGATCTTGTCCTCTGCCTCTGCCTCTGCCTCTGGAATCTGTTCCTCTGGGCTGGTAATGCATGGTGCTTTTTTTTTTAATCACATTTATATGCCGCCTTCTCCGAGACTCAGGGCTGCTTACAATTTTTGGGATACAACCCAGTGTGCTCAGCAATAGCCTTCCTTCCATTGCAAGCCTGCTTACATTAAGCTGCATTTTACAAAGTCAGCTAATTGCCCCCAATAATCTTGGGTCCTCAATTTACCTACCCCGAGAGGATGGAAGGCTGGAGTCAACTTTGAGCCTGGTGGATTCGAGCCTGCAGTTGTAGGCAGCTGGAACTTAAGTGCAGGCAATTAACAGCCTCCTGAGCCACCAAGGCTCTTGAGACTGCCAGGACAATCCCGGTGGTAATCAAAATATAGCATCTTGGCAACTTTGAACGAAGCCTTTTCCTCAGAAGGGATGCCCGCTGAGCTCTGATGCAGGTGGTCCTCTCTCAAATGTATGGCTCTCCAAAGGACTGCTGCTCACAGCTAAAATACAACAATAAATAAATTACCTAAAAACATATTAAACAATTGCAAGCCAAATTAAGGTTAAAAACCCCAAAGTTAAAAACAATCAAACCCCAGAGGGTCAGCACAGCCTGGACTGTAAAAGAGCCAGGTCTTCAAATCGTGGTGGAAGGCGTGGAGATCGGGGCCAACCAGAGCTCCAGCGGAAGAAGATTCCACAAGTGGGAGCCGCCAGAGTAGGCCTCCCCGGTCATCACCAAGTGACATTGAGTCGCTGACGCACCCGGAGGAGACCTCGCCTGTGGGCCTGCATAGGGCGATTGGCTTGATGCTGGGAGGAGTCGCTTCCGTAAGTATCCTGGACCCCTGCCATGTAGGACTTTGAATGTTAACACCAAACCTTGAATCTCACCCGAGAGCAACCAGAAGCCAATGCAGGTCACGAGGAGGGTTGTAATATGGGAGTATCGAAGCTCTCCATCACTACTCCGCGCGTACGCATTCTGCACCAGTTGAAGCCTCCAAGTGGTATGCAAGGGCAGTCCTAGGTAGAGAGCGTTGTTAAGTAGTCGAATGGAAATAATGAGCCTGAGTGATTGTGCTTAGGGCATCTCAGTCCAGGTATGGGTGCAACTGGCGAACCAGCCGGATCTGGGCAAAGGCCCCCTGGCCACGCTCCCACCTACTCCTCCACTTGAGCCGTGTCCAGGAGGACCCCAGATTCCTGCCCTGTCCACGGGGCAACACCTCCTCCCCATGACCAAAGATGGAATATCCAAACTGAACCGAGATGTCGGTATGCACAACCACTCTGTCTTGGCCAGATTGAGTCGAAGCATGTTCCTGTCCATCCAGATCCACCGCCTTCCAGGCAATGGGACATCACGGAGAGAGCATCAATGATGTGGCCTTGGGTGGAGATGATAACTGTATCATCAGCATACTGATGATAACTCACCCCA
>SOZL01001252.1:22903-57077 GCA_009733165.1 Naja naja
TCATCCATCAGTCGCGACCAATGCCGCCTCCGTGCATTTAAGAACATCATATAACCTGAAGTACTTTTTCGTG
Source organism: Naja naja (assembly GCA_009733165.1). Taxonomy (NCBI): domain Eukaryota; kingdom Metazoa; phylum Chordata; class Lepidosauria; order Squamata; family Elapidae; genus Naja; species Naja naja. Next base: position 22,977 of record SOZL01001252.1, read on the forward strand.
ACTTCTTATCACTCGCCCAATCAGAATCTGCAAAACAACATAGTTCTGCATAATCAGTATGTGTGGGTTCTAACAACAACTTCATATTTTTTTAGTGTGCTTTAGATATCTCAACAACTTCTTAATGCATAACCAATGAAACTGTTTTGCCTCACCCCTACGTGTCATGACAAAAAGATTGACACTAAGTGCAATGTCGGTCTGGTCAACTACTAATGTATAACAATGACACAATGACTGAATGATAAAGTGTTTGATCTTCAAAATCAGGACTTGGTTCATGTGCCAGAATTATGAAAATCTGTTTGCATAGGTATGCTAGCTGTTTTAGCATCCTTATGTGCAATGATGCAACAATTTTTCAATCTTATCCTCTTGTGAAGAAACTAAAACCCTTCTGAGTTTTGGTAATCTGAACACCCAAATAAGTGTTAATGTGACCTAAAGATTTCAATGTAAAATATTTCTGCAAAGCTTTAGCAAAATTCTCACTCATTTGCTTATTTGGACCAATATAAACAATATCATCAACATAAACAAGAATTATCTCATATACATTCTTAGATCTTTTTGTGAACACGCATTCTTCAGTTTCGACTTAATAAAGCCCATTTAATTTAGCTTGTCAGTAAGACATAAATATACATTAACCCAGATTCTCATAGGAATATTACCTTTTGTGGATAGAAGCAGGTATCCCTTCTTGCTTCTGGACCTGGTGAGGACTCTCTGGCATATAGATTTTTCATCAAATCAGCATATTAGATAAACTGTTTCCACATCAAACTGGAAAACTCTAAAACCAAGAATAGTTGCAGTGGCTAAAAGCAATTTTTGCTCTCAGTCTGAACTGTCGGTGAGTAAGTATTTGTGTAGTCCTCAGGATAGCGTTAGGCCCGAAACCCTGAGCTACAAGTCTGGCTTTGTATAATGACTCACCATTTGGCTTCTCCTTAATTCTGTAGACTCATCTAGTGCCAATAACTTTCTTGTTTGCTGGAGGACTTGCAGGCTTAAACACCTTGAGTTTCTTTAGACTGTCCATTTCAGCCTGCATTGCCTCATACCATTTCTCTTGCTCTGAATCAGGAAGATGCTTTATTTGTGTGAACTTGTCAGGAGACAGTGTAACATTACAAACCAACAGTAAAGGTGCTTTGTCAATTGCCATGAATATCATTTGGGAGGATCCCGTGGTCCTCTCGAGCGTCTTGGAACAACTGTCCATTCTTCTTCCGATTAGTCCTCGTCTTCTTCATAGTCACTAGCCTCCGTCTCCGGCAAATGAAGACAGAACGTCTGGATGAGAAGAACTAGTTGATAGAACATCCGCCTGTGAATCTTGATCATCAGGCTGCGTGGCATCAGTAGCATCATCTCTAGGAAAATAAACTCAGGATCATTGGAGTGAATCCTGGACCAGTCAGCATCTTCCTCAAAATTGAAGGACTGAGAAATCACAATTACATGTCTGGAGTGACGAATTTGCTCCATTTTGAATTGTCATCAATACCCATGAATCTCATTCTTCTTGTTGCTGGACCTCCTTTTCTTCTTTGAGCTAATGGAATGTTCACCATAAGCGTATGCACCAAAATATGGATGTTTTTGAGATCGGGTTTATACCCATATAACTTGAAGAAAGGTGTCTGATTTATTACACTACTCCAGATCGGTTAACAATGTAATTTGCATATTTGATAGCTTCACCCTAGTATGGGAGATTGAGATTAGCATCTTCTAGGAGACATCGCATCATGGTTTGTAGAGCGCCATTCCTGCCGTTCCGCCACTCCATTTTCCTGAGGAGCGTAAGGGGCTGAGGTCTGGTGCAGAATTCCATTCTTACGCATCCAGTCCTGAAACTAGACATGAATTCAGCACAGCGATCACTTTGAATTCTAGCGATCGAACATTGTGTTGAAATAAGTTTGCATAAGTTGCAAAGTCTTTAAAGATCTGAAGTCTCTGATTTTTCCTTCATAGGAAATACAAATCCATATCTAAAATAATTATCAACAATTGTTAAGAAATATTTTTGCTACCAAGTGTTGGTGCAAATGAACCTACTATGTCAGTGTGTACCAAATCAAAAATGTGTTGACTGCGTGTGGCGTGTTTTGGAACAGCTGCTGCTTTGGATTTGGCTTTCTTGCAGACAGCACAATCCAAAAACACCTTACACCCTTCAGATCAAACCTTTCACGAATTCCGGCATCATTCTGAGAACACGAAAACTGGCATGCCCCAAACGTCTATGTCACTTATGGATACACCTGGAATGCAAAGGTTTACCTGTTAGTGAATTTTCAATGTTTTTATTAGGAACCTCAGGCTTGCTTTGAGCAAACTGTTTCTTTTTGTTGGCTTTAAGAGTCTTTGGAGTAGCTACAGGATCTTTCTCTGAGACATCTCTCTCTGGGCCTGTGCTCTCCTTTGGAAATTTTATACTTGCCTGTGCTTGCAAGTTAGACTTTGGCTTTAGGTAATAAACACCACCAATCAATATGGTTTCAGCAACAATATTACCCTCTTTCACCACATAACTTGCTTTTTCAAAATGGTGAACCTGGTACTTGGACACTCTCGACAAATGACTTTGACTAAGCAAACTACAGGTTGCTGTTGGTATATAATAAACATCAGAAATCAATGCATCAAGCTCTTCAATATAAACAGTTCCTTTTCCTCTGACCTGAACAGGACAATTTGAAAAAGTGTACAGTTCACACATGTCAGGTTCAGGCTCGTGCATCTCTGTGAACAGATCTCTTCTGTAGATAACATGCAGTGCTGCTCCACTGTCTAAAGTCCAGAGAAGTCGTCTGTCATACTCTGGATCAGGTTGTGGATCGTTGGTTAACGTCAATGTGATGTGTGAAGCTGGTAGATCACGCCTGGGACCGCGACGACCTTGTCCTCTGCCTCTGCCTCTGCCTCTGGAATCTGTTCCTCTGGGCTGGTGTGCGTGGCGGGTGCTTTTTTTAATTACATTTATATGCCGCCCTTCTCCGGAGACTCAGGGCTGCTTACAATTTAGGATACAACCCAGTGTGCTCAGCAATAGCCTTCCTTCCATTGTATAAGCCTGCTTATTACTAGCGGCATTTTACAAAGTCAGCTAATTGCCCCCAATAATCTTGGGTCCTCAATTTACCTACCCGAGGATGGAAGGCTGAGTCAACCTTGAGCCTGGTGGGATTCGAGCCTACAGCAGTTGTAGGCAGCTGGAACTTAAGTGCAGGCAATTAACAGCCTGAGCCACCAAGGCTCTTGAGATCGTTGTGGACAATCCCGGGTGGCAATCGCAAATATAGCATCTTGGCATCCTTGGAACGAAGCCTTTTCCTCAGAAGGGATGCCTCGCTGGAGCTCTTGATGCAGGTGGTCCTCTCAAATGTGGCGTGGCTCTCCAAAAGGACTCGGGGCGGCTCACAGCTAAAAATACAACAATAAATAAATTACCTAAAAACATATTAAACAATTGCAAGCCAAATTAAGGTTAAAAACCCCACAGTTAAAACAATCAAACCCCCAGAGGGTCAGCACAGCCTGGACTGTAAAAAGAGCCAGGTCTTCAAATCGTGGTGGAAGGCGTGGAGATCGGGGGCCAACCAGAGCTCCAGCGGAAGAAGATTCCACAAAGTGGGAGCATACAGAGTAGGCCCTCCCCCGGGTCATCACCAAGTGACATTGAGTCGCGGACGGCACCCGGAGGAGACCCCGTCTGTGGGCCCGTACAGGGCGATTGGTATTTGATGCTGGGAGGAGTCGTTCTCGTAAGTATCCTGGACCCCTGCCATGTAGGACTTTGAATGTTAACACCAAAACCTTGAATCTCACCCGGAGAGCAACCAGAAGCCAATGCAGGTCACGCAGGAGGGTTGTAATATGGGAGTATCGGGAAGCTCCCATCACTACCTGCGTGGCCGCATTCTGCACCAGTTGAAGCCTCCAAGTGGTATGCAAGGGCAGTCCTAGGTAGAGACGTTACAGTAGTCGAGTGGGAAATAATGGCGCCTGAGTGATTGTGAGGGCATCTCAGTCCAGGTATGGGTGCAACTGGCGAACCAGCCGGATCTGGGCAAAGGCCCCCCTGGCCACGGCTCCCACCTACTCCTCCAATTTGAGCCGTGGGTCAGGAGGACCCCAGATTCCGTGCCCTGTCCAGGGGGCAACACCTCCTCCCCATGACCAAAGATGGAATATCCAAACTGAACCGAGATGTCGGTATGCACAACCACTCTGTCTTGGCCAGATTGAGTCGAAGCATGTTCCTGTCCATCCAGATCCGCACCGCTTCCAGGCAATGGGACATCACGGAGAGAGCATCAATGATGTGGCCTTGGGTGGAGATGTATAACTGTGTATCATCAGCATACTGATGATAACTCACCCCAAAGCCACAGATGATCTCACCCAGCGGCTTCATATAAATGTTGAACAAGAGGGGTGAGAGGACCGACCTCTGGGGCACCCCACAAGTGAGAAACCTTGGAGTTGACCTCTGGCCCCCTGCCAACACTGTTTGCGAACGTCCCGAGAGGTAGGAGGAGAACCACTGTAAAACAGTGCCTCCCACTCCCAACCCCGAGACGTCGCAACAGGATACCATGATCGATGGTATCAAAAGCCGCTGAGAGATCTAACAGGACCAGGACAGAGGAAAAACCCTGTCCCGAGCCCTAGAGAGACCGTCAATCAGCGTGACCAATGCTGTCTCCGTGCTGTACCCGGGCCGGAAGCCCGATTGGTACAGATCTAGGTAGTCTGCTTCCTCCAGGAAAAGCGGAAACTGCTGAGCCACCACACTCTCAACAATCTTTGCTAAAAAGTGAAGGTTGGAGACTGGACGGAAGTTGTTCAATTTGCCTGGGTCCAGGGCAGGCTTCTTCAGGAGGGGCCGCACCACCGCCTCTTTCAGGGCGGCAGGGAAGGCACCCTCCTTTAATGAAGCGTTGATCACTGCCCGGAGCCAGCCACTCGTGACCTCCCTGGAGGCATAAAGCAACCAGGAAGGGCAGGTCCAACATGTGGTGGAACTGAGTCGTCACATAATCCTGTCCACTTCAACCTCAGAAACAGGATCAAACTCAGTCCAGATTACATTGGCCAGCCCACTTGCACCCCCAGGGTCAGGCCCCTGCACACTAGAGTTCAGCCCTTCCTGGATACGAGCGATCTTATCCTGCAGGTATTGTCCAAATTCCTCAGCTCTGCCCTGCAAGGAGACCACTGCCCCGGATGCTGAGCCACCACACTCTCAGCAACCTTGGCTAAAAAGTGAAGGTTGGAGACTGGGCAGTTGTTCAGCAGCGGCTGGGTCAAGGGCAGGCCTCTTCAGGAGGCCTCACCACTGCTTCTTTCAGGCGGCAGGGAACAGCCCCTCCCTCAAGCATTGACCACTGCCCAGAGCCAGCCGCGCGTGACCTCCCTGGAGGCATAAACCAACCAGGAAGACGCGGGTCCAATAAACATGTGATGGAGCTCAGTGTAGCATAATCCTGTCCACTTCATCCTCAGAAACAGGATCGACACAGTCCAGATCACATTAGCCAGACCACTTTCGTATCCTCATCCTCAGGCCACTGCAAGTCAGGCGCAACCCTTCCTGGATCTGGCGATTTTATCCTGCAGATACTGACCAAATTCCTCAGCTCTGCCCCATAAAGTCCGCCACCCCCAGCTGCAAGAGGGGGGGCGACCCAGAACAGAGGCGGCTGGGCGATTATCTCTTGGATGCTATGAGGCGGAGAAATAAGATCTTCTTGCCGTCCTCACAGCTACCAGGTAAGTCCTAATATGGGCTCTTAACTGGGCTCGGTCAGATCCGGAGCGGGTCGCCCTCCATCTGCTCTCTAGTCCCTTCTCACGGCGCTTCATCTCCGGAGCTCCTCAGTATACCAGGGAGCTGACCGGGATCTGCGCCGAGTAAGGGGATGCATGGGGACAACCCTGTCAAGAGCCCCCACGGCCGACTGTTGCCAGGTAGCCGCAAGGACCTCGGCAGGGCTGTGGGTAAGGGATGTAGGAAAAAACCCCAGTTCTGCCTGGAACCTCTCAGGGTCCATCAGGCGTCTGGGGCAGAACCACCTAAGTGGCTCCTCATCCCAGCATTGTGGGGCACCTCCTGGCCAGGTGCAGCCTCCGGGCTCACCTCCAACATCCACGCCCGATTCCGGCAACCACACTGGCCCTGGGTCCACACTGCTGCCGTGACCACCATCGCCACCGTAGCCGTCAGGCAGGGCCCCAGCCATGAATGCCGTGTCCCCAGCTGGGGAGGGCACAACCAATGTAAGGGCGTGACCTTCAACCACCCCCAGCCAGGTTCTAAGGTCCTGCTGCTACCTACCCAGTAACTCCAGAGCCAAGGCGATCGAAATTCGTCAAAGATGTTAAAGGCAGCTCGACCAAGCCCCTCGCTGCATCCGGGGTCCTCTGAGAATAGGCTGCTGGTTGGAGAAGTCGCCGCTTCTGGTAGGCGCATAATCCGCCCCGTCATCGTGGCCACCAGCCGCCCGGTGTCGCATTAAAGTGCCCGACTCTCCCAATGGGGCTTGATCGTTCTGGCCCCACCTGATTCCTTGGCTGTTCCGCTGCAAGTTTCGTGAGTTTCGAGGGGGAATAAAAGCCTCCAAACACCTCCGAGGACAAAAAGCCAGCTACCGCCACAGGAGAGACGTCTCTCTAGCTGCTAGCAACCATCTTGGACATGCGCAGTATATTTTTGTTAAATGCTCTCCAATAGTTTCACCTGGCCTTAATCTCGAATCATGAAATTCAGTTAAGAGTAAACATGTAGATTCAATTGAAACAGGCCTGTAACATGCTTCTAATTGAGCCCAAATTTGTTGGGCAGTTGCATCAGGTGAAAAAATAATCTGCAATTCAGTGTCCATTGACATCAATAATGTGCATGCTCTAGTATCCAAGTCTCTTATGTCAGGAGGCCACGGTTGTGGTGGAGGATTAAACACCATACAGTGGGTACCTTCTCTAAAATGCCAACCTCACTGACCCATGCCTTGTAATTTCATCCTGAGCGCTTTAATTTTGAATCACCAGTCAGTGGGGTGATAGAAATTTGCAGAGGAACATTCATAATTTGCGCTGGTTGAACAATGCCTGCTTGGCCACCAGGGAGCGCTGGAGCCAGCACTTGTGCTGGCACTGGTTGACCTGCTAAATGCATTTGTGGCTGTGCCATTGCTGGTCTAACCTGTGGCTGCATGTGGACTTGTTGCTGTTGAGCTGCTATTGATATTTGAGCACCACCAATTTGGTCTGCAGGAGGTGCTGGCATCTGCATGTGAGGCATTTTACTAGCAGCTATATCAGGAAGCCAAGTTGATGCACTTTGGGTAGCCTCAGGAGGCATTTGCATAACTAGAGATATATTATCTTGTAAATAAGATTTCCTCATTAACATCTCATCAAAAGATTTGTGTAGAATGTTTTTATGTTCATGTAATGCATGCATTTCATCAGCAGATGGTGCTACAATATTAGAAAACACAGGAGTTCTCTCTGAGTCAGGATCATAAGACACTCCACGTGATGTAGGCACAGCTCTCTGCTCTTATTGGTCTGACACCACACCCATGTGACCAACATGTGGGTGGACCCTTGGCTTCAAGAAGAAGGCAAGATGGAGGCTCAGGAACTTGAACCACACCCATATCTGCCTGAAGGGATAATGCAAAGGCCTTGGCTTGCTTTATATTTCGTTCATAACATTCAATGTCTCTCAAAAAACCATGCATAAGATTCTGCCTCATTGTCTGCTCTGGAGACATTGAAGAATAAAGAATTTCACCTTTCTCTTTGGGTGAAAAATGCTCAGCTGACTGTAAAACCTTAGGCTTTGCTCCAAGTAATTCATAATCTTGAGTATATGCTTTTTCAGACTGAGCTTGAAAACATGCATCATCAAAGGGAGAGATTACTGACCTGATCTCTTGCTGCTCTTCCACGGCAGAAGCATGTGGGAGTGACTGCCATAAATCGTCCTCGGACGGAGTCCTCCTTTGTTTCATCTTTGCTTTCTTGCGAGGCATATTTTCAATTAATCACAAAGTCTTTGGACTTCTGTGAACTAATTCCTCAAACCTTATCAGCACAACAAGCAAAGAAAAACATAATTACTCTCGAAGCTTTGAAGCTTTGAAAAAAACCATCCTCTCTACCAATGTCAAGCCTTTCTCTGCTACCATTTCCAAAGGCTTGGAAAAACCTTTTGCCAGGGAGGAAAAATTCTTCCAAAACATCCCTGCTAATTAGACCGTGTTTTTTTCTTTGCTGTCAATGATGATAAAAATGAGACCGGAAGTAATCTAAAAACATTTTTATGTACAAAATAAGAAAACCTAACGGAGCTACATGTTTGCAACCTAATCTCCACCAAGGCATATAGAAAAAGAACAAAGGAAAATATAACGGAAGTTACAAAGGAAGTGAAGTATAAACTCTGTACACATGCGCAGTGGATCAAAACATCACAAGACTTTCTTATCTTATTACTATGGAGACAAGATAACACAGTGCTGGCTAGCAGACACCTGCTTGCTAGAATATGAGCTTAGAAGCTTGAACAGACAAAAAAAAAACGTAGTGTCAGCACATTCATTGAATTGTCCTAGAATCAGGAATATATTCACATCATTGGCACAACAAAATAAAAGAGGAGTTGATTTATATATTAGAAATACAATTAAAGCCAAGCAAATTTATACAGATGAAGAAGGAAGAGTATTGATGGTTGAAATAATAGATAATAACTCAAAGATACTTTTAATTGCAATTTATGCTCCCAGTAATCAGCAAGACCAATTTTATAAGAAGCTACACAACAAAATAATTGAATTGAAATATGATAAGATATGTTTCTTTGGAGACTTTAACGCAATTGTAAATACAGAACTGGACTATAAAACACAGAAAACAAATAAGAAAAATAGAAAAAATATTACCAAAATCTTTTTTTAAGATGGTGGAGGAGTTGAGTATTAAAGATATATGGACAGAATTGAATAGCAAAAATAGACAATTTACATTTTACTCAAATAGACATTTATTATGGTCAAGAATAGATATGATTTGGATGTCAACAGATTTGATACCTAACATTCAGGAAGCAAATATTGACACAAATATTAGGGGTGATCACAACCCAATAAGGATTAAATAGAAGGGACAGAAGAAAAGATCAAGATGGACTGAATAATTCAATTTTGAAAGAAAAAGAATTTATTAATAACCTGGAAAAAGAATTGGTTTTCTTCCTTAAAGAAAATAAATCAGAAGAAACCTCATTACAAAATGTATGGGCACTATGAAAACATATACCAGAGGTGTGATTATAACCTAGAAGAAGGAACATTAAAAAGAGACAAACACAGCAAATCTTAGAACAAGAACATAAGAAACTGGAGAAAAATTTACAAAGATACCCACAGCACAAAAACATCAAAAATCAAATTGATATAATTAAACACAAAATTGGATTAATGGGAAAAGAAGAATTGACACAAAAGATTAGAGGGGCTAAACAGAACTATTTTGAAAATGCAAACAAACCAGGTAGATGGCTAGCATACAAACTGAAGAAAGAAAAAAATTAAAAAGAATATCACATCTAATAGATGAAAATGGCACGCTATGTTATGAAAATAAGTGAAGAAAAAATAGTACAGAAATACTATGAGAAACTATGTTCAAGAGGGAATATTAGAAAACAAAATACAGCAATATTTACAAGAGGCAGAACTACAGAGAATACCTGGTGAAGTAAAGACCATGTTAGATGAGAAAATAACAATGATGGAACTGACAGAAGCAATAAACAGACAAAACACTGGAAAAGCTCCCAGCCCGGATGGGCTTCCAGCTGAATTCTACAAGACAATACAGGAAGTAATCTCTACTACAATGTTGGAAGTACTGAATGAGGTTTTGACAAAAAATCAAGTACCTGACTCATGGAGAGAAGCATATGTTGTTTGGAGTTTATGAAAAGGACTTTACAAGAGCTACAAGAAAAGGAGCTGATTTTCTCAGAGTTGCATCAAGTTTACATCATTCTTTCTTCTTTGGATGAAACTTATGATGATCATGTGTCTTCACTGGAAGTTTTAAACAGGGATGAACTTACATTGACTGGCACCACTGGAAGACTGTTAGAAGAGTCAAGAAGAAGACAAGATAGAAACCAACTGACAGAAAGACAACCACAGGAAAAAAAACTGTCTTCAACTGCCTATATTGTTAGGAAATGTTTTTCTTGTGGGGCTAAAGGTCATATAGCCAGATATGGTAAAAAGGGTAAGAAACAGAATGCTGTTAATATACAGAGAGCTTATAAAGATGTTAGTTTAGCCATATCAAGTACAACTACAACTGTAAACCATGATATATGGGTAGTTGACAGTGGAGCATCGCAGTGTATAACTAAAAGTAAAGAAAGGTTTGTTAACATAACAAAGAGTAAACAGCATGTATCATTAGCTAATGGATGGAAATTGAGAGCGTCTGGAGAAGGTACTGCATATTGTTCATGTATTAATGAACGTTTACCGATGTTATATGTACCTAGAATGATATTTAACTTGCTATCTGTAAGGGCAATGGTAAAAGCAGGATTTGTTGTAACCTTTCAGGGAGATAAATGTTTAATTGAAAAACAGGGTAAAAGCATTACTGCAAGATTAGATAATGGTTTGTTTATTATACATGATAGTCCATTAATTAATGCTAACTCAGTTTATGAGAATAAAAAGCCTCATGATGAATGTATTCATCTGCTCCATAGACGTATGGGACATATAAATTTCAAAATGCTAAAGAAAACTGTTGAGTTATCTAATGGTATAAAATTAAAACCTTGTACAAAGTATTTAAATTGCAATGTTTGCAATCAAGAAAAAAGCAAGGTAACTCCTGCAAATAGGGTAAATGGCTTCAAAACCAGTGAACCATTAGAGGTTGTTTTTGCTGATATTATTGGACCTAATAAACCTAGTTTAGGTGGAGCCTGTTACATATTAAGTATAATTGATCATTTTTCCAGATATGGTTTCTGTTATTTAATGAAAATGAAGACAGAAACATACCAGCATTTTGTAAACTGGTTAAAATTTGCTGAAAGGAAAAAGAAACAGAAAGTTATTAGCTTAGTTACAGATAATGGTACTGAATTTACCAGTAGAAAATTTGAAGCCATGTTACAGAAAGCTGGCATTGAACATAAGTGTTCTGCTCCTTAAAGACCACAACATAACTCATATATTGAACGTAGAGGACAAACATTACAGGCTATGGCTAGGACTATGATTTCGGATTCTGGTTTATCACAGAAACTTTGAGGTGAAGCAATAATGTGTGCTAACCATGTTTTGAATAATGTAGTGAATTCAACGACTGGTGAATTACCATTTACTCGTTGGCATGGAAAAAAGCCAGATCTTAAGTATTTACATACATTTGGAACCCCAGCATGGGTTCATATTCCCATGCAAGTAAGGCGAAAGGGACAACATAGAGCAAGATATTTTGTAGGTTATGAAGCTAATCATAGATCATTTAGATTTTGGGAGCCAGGTACTACTAATGTATATTGTAGTGCAAGTGCTAAATTTCTGGAGCATGTTGGCTGGAGAAAGCTTGAACAGGACTATAATAAGGTACAGGATAGTGTTGTTGTTGAGACTCCATTGTTTACTGATAATCCTGATGACAATAATATTGATGATAAGATAGTGGAGGAATCCTTGTAAATATATATACTTTTTTAAGAAAACAAGCTTCTAGGTGGCAGTGCTATGTTTCTTTCCCAACTTTCACTTCCCTTCCTTGCCAGATAATTAGCAACAATGTATCACTTCCTTTCCCTTCTTAAAATAAAGAAAAGAAAAACCTCAAAAAACCATATCTTTACACAAAAAGGAGAAAGGAAAGGTCAAATTACATTAAAATCCAAAAATCCAAAGAAATTATATATAAGCACAGGCAATCTGAAAAACTGAAAACCTTTATAAACCGTAAAAAGAAAGAAGTCTCCTTAATCTCCAGTAAAACCACTCGCGCCGCCTATTCCATTTCGATCTTAACTTTTAAGCTCAATTAAAATTACTAGGGTGTTCTCTAAAAGAAAAAAGAAAAAAAATAGAAAAACCATCTCACCGCACCGACACACTTCTTTCAATCTCGTTCTCCCGGAGCTGTCACAGCTTCAGCAGCTTAATGGCTGCCTCGATCCACTGCTGGCAAAGGGGCTGTCCTGGATCAACCAGGGACTTTGCGATGTCCCTGAGATCGACAGGAAGCACCCCAGTCACTCACCGACCCTACGAGTCAGCTTAGGTCCCAGGAGACCGTCCCGCAGCGGTGATATCGGGGATGATTTACAAGAACTATTTTAAGGGCTCTGTGTTGAAAGTTAGATATAGGAAAGCACTGGAAATTGTTTATACAGGTGCTTTCTGTAAACTATTGTGTATTTGAGCCTGGATTTGAAGCTAAAGGATGAAGTGACCTCGGAGAATTTAAAATACAAAGAGCTGAAGTTTTTTTTTGTGAAGCCTTGGATATCAAGTGGTGGCAGCTGATTAAAGAGTGACTGTGTCTTATTTTTTACTTCCCATTGCCTGGAATTTAATTTCTATAATTAACTTTCAATTTTCATTTTAATATATTTTTATTTTTAATGTTTACCTTTTCTTGTTTCTTTTTTAATTTTTTTTATTATTGGTGTTCTCTTTTTTAATTTTAATTTTTTATTTTTTATTTTTCAAGTTTTATTTTTATTTTTCCCTTTTTTCTCTTTTGTGTCTGAATTAAGATATACAATTATTGGCTTTTTCTTTTTTATTATTACTTTTATTTTTATTTTTACTCTTTTACCTTTTTTAATTTTAATCTTTGACTTATGATGGATATTTTTTTATTATTGTTGTTGTTTTTTCTTTTTTCTTTTTTGTTCCCTTTTTCTTGTTTTTTCATGGATATCCTTTTTCATTAGAAACCTCTTTTTTATAGAGGGCTACTTTTTTTAAAATCTTTATTTTTATTTTTTATTGGTTTTCCTTTTTGGAATCTGAATTGGACATTTTTGCAATAATGAGTAGAAGACCTTCAATTCCACAAGCACTAACTTCTGCATCGGCAACATCACAACAAGAGAAAGAAAAGAAGATACAATGCAGAAGATATTACAAGTGGTAAATGAGATTGGAAAAAGAACAGAGAAATTTTTTTTTAATTACATTTATATGAAGATCAGGTTACAATTGGGATACAAGTGACAAATAAAATTGAACAGAAGTTGGACAAGACAGATGAAAACATAAAAGCTCTACAGCAAACAATGGAGAAATATGGTGAGAGGATTAAGAAAATTGAGGAGCATGAAGAACAAAGAGACAAAGAAATGGGGAGTTTCAATATCAGATTAAATGAAGTTGAGAGGGATCATAATGAATCATTGAGAGGCGAAATAGACAGGTCAGAATTTTATTTGAGATTTCAAAATGTGGAGGAAGAGAAAGGTGAAAATTTGCTGGAGAAAATGACACAGATATTGGCTGAATTGTTAGAAATAACGGAAGAGAAGATGAAGGATGGAATAGACGAATTATTTCGTGTTTATACAAGATACGCAATGAGGAATAAATTACCAAGAGAAATTCACATCAGATTTACCAAGAAAAGTATTAAAACACAAATATTGCAAGCAGCAAGAGATAAGACATTAAAATATAATAATAAAGACATCACGGTATTGAAACAGATACCAAGAAGAATAAGAGAGATTAGAAGAGAATATTTGTTCTTGTCCAAAGAATTGTTGAAGAGGGGAGTAAACTACAGATGGTTAGTACCAGAAGGCCTTCTGTTTGTATGGCAGGAACAAAGACATAGAATTGATACAGTGGAAAAAGCAGAACTTTTTTATGATGAATATTTTAGAGGAAAGGAGGAAATGGAAGACAAGAAGAATTAGTTGTGGAACTCCCAAAGGAATGTGTGGCAATAAGTGAAAAAGAGGAACAACTTGGGGCGGTAGGTGGTGTACCTAGAGAACAAAGAGAAGTTAGATCTACTAGAGCAATAAAACCCTCCTACAAGACTTAAAATGGATGGAAAAAATTGATTTCGATGAATATAAATGGACTTAATTCGATTGCTAAAAGAAGGAAAATATTTCATAAATTAGAGAAATTAAAATTTGATATAATTTGTTTACAAGAGGTTCATATTAAAAACAACATGAATATGTATTGAGACAAAAAAGTTAGGGAAACTATTTACTTCATTGGCACAATGTAAAAAGAGAGTGCTCTGTATATCAAAGATACAATTGCTGTGGAACTGATTTATACAGATGAGGATGGGAGGATTTTAATGGTGGAAATAATGGATAATAATGTTAAAATGCTTTTGATAGCAATTTATGCACCAAGAGAGAATCAAGAAGAATTTTATAAGAAATTACATCAAAAGTTAATTGAATTGGACTATGTAAATGTATATTTGATGGGGGATTTTAATGGGATAATTAATGATCAATTGGATTATAAATCAGAAAGAATTAAAAAGAAAGTTAGAAGAAGGCTACCCAAGTCTTTTTTCCAAATGACAGAAGAAATGAGTTTTATATGGAGAGAGAAATACTGGAAATAAAAAAAATACTTTTTATTCAAATAGGCATGAATCATGGTCAAGAATAGATATGATATGGGCATCTGAGGATATGCTTTCTAATATAAAAGAAGTTGAAATAGAAATAGGGACATGGGCAGATCATAATCCATTGACAGTTGTCTGGAAAGGACAGAAGAGACTATCTAGATGGACATTAAATAATATGATTTTGAAAGAAGAAGATTTTAAAAAGAAAATTGAGACAGAACTTGGCTTTTTCTTTACAGAGAACAAGAAAGAAGACACATCATTACAAAAATGCTGGGATGCGATGAAGGCCTATACAAGAGGTTTAATAATTGACTATACAAGGAAAAGGAATACTAAACAGAAAAAGACATTTAAAATATTGGAAGACGACTTTACAAAACTAGAAAAAGAACTACAACAATTACCACAAAGAAAAGATATTAAAATGAAAATGGATATGATTAAACATAAAATGGGATTAATGGAAAAGGAGGAACTTGCTCAAAAGATTAAAGGTGTTAAACAGAATTATTTTGAAAATGCGAATAAACCAGGAAGATGGTTAGCCTATAAACTTAGAAAAGAAAGGGAATCAAAGAAAATTAGTCAATTAATAGATGGAAAAGGGAATGTCCATTATGGGAATGATGAAAAGAAAAGAATTATTCAAGATTATTATGAGAAATTGTATTCTCAAGAAGACATTTTAGAAGAAAAAATTAAACAATATTTACAAAAGGCAAGACTACCACAAATACCCAAAGACATTGAAACAATGTTAGAAGGAAATATAACTATGACAGAATTGACAGAAGCTTTGAAGAAACAAAATACTGGAAAAGCACCAGGTCCAGATGGCTTACTGGTGGAATTTTACAAGACTTTTCAGGAGGTGTTAAGCCTCCAGTTGCTAGAAGTTATGAATGAAGTGTTATTAAAAAAGAGAATACCTAAGACATGGTCAGAAGCCTATATTACCCTTATACCTAAGGAAGATATGGATTTACAACAAGTTAAAAATTATAGACCTATTTCACTGTTGAACTCAGACTATAAAATTTTTGCTTCGATTTTAGCAGAAAGGCTGAAAAGATATTTAAATAACTTTATTCATATTGATCAAAATGGATTTCTGCCAAAATGACAAATTAAGCAAAATGTGAGAATAATCTTAGACACTTTGGAATATTATGAAGCACATCCTGAAAAACAGATGGCACTGATGTTTTTAGATGCACAAAAAGCCTTTGATAATTTGAATTGGCATTTTATGATATTGCAAATGGTACAAATGGGTTTTGGGAAAAATTTTATACAGGCCATTGAGACAATATACAACGTACAAACAGCAAAGCTTTTGGTAAATGGAGTACTAACAGAAACTATAGAGATAAGAAAAGGAACTAGGCAAGGTTGTCCTCTGTCGCCTCTGCTGTTTGTGTTAACATTAGAAGTGTTGAATAGAGGTATTAGAGAAGATGAAGAAATAAAAGGAACGAGAATTAAAAAAGAAGAATATAAATTACAGGCTTTTGCAGATGATTTGGTATTTATATTAGAGGATCCATTTAAATCAGCACCTAGAT
Source organism: Naja naja (assembly GCA_009733165.1). NCBI lineage: Eukaryota > Metazoa > Chordata > Lepidosauria > Squamata > Elapidae > Naja > Naja naja. The sequence goes on from SOZL01001252.1 coordinate 39,233, forward strand.
TGATAGAGAAAATAGAAGAATATGGTATGGTGGCAGGTTTAAAAATCAATAAAGATAAAACAAAGATCCTAACAAAGAATATGTTAGCAAAACATAAGAAAGAATTAGAAGATATACTAGAGATTCAGACTGCAAGTAAGGTTAAATATTTAGGAATATATATTACGTCAAGATGCAGTACATTGAAAGAAGATAATTATATTAAACTCAAGCAGCAGATAGCGACAGATTTGGAAAAATGGAAAAACATGCAATTATCACTTATTGGGAGAATATCAACAGTTAAGATGAATATATTACCTAGAATTTTATATTTATTTCAGATGATCCCAATTAGACTTGGGAAAGAGTTTTTTGAGGATTTAAATAAAATTGTATCAAAATTTATATGGCAGGGCAAAAACCCAAGAATTAAACTTAAGCTATTACAAGATGCAAGGTTAAGAGGGGGGTTTGCACTGCCCAATTGGGAATTGTATTATCAAGCTGCAAGTCTGATGTGGGTGAAGGAATGGATAACGTTGAGGAATAATAGATTATTAACTTTAGAAGGCCATGATTTGCTATTAGGGTGGCATGCTTTCCTATGGTATAAGGGAACCGCAAGGATATTTTAGAAGGCATTATATTTGAGAAGCTTTGTTTTTAAATTGGGAAAAAATTAGGAAACAATATTATATACAAATTCCACTATGGGTATCTACTATTGAAGCTTTTTCATATCCAATAATATATAAAAAGGAACAAACAGTTAGATATGGAGAGATTTTAAATGAAAAGGGTGAACTTAAATCGATGCAAACACTACAGGAACAAGGAATTAAAATGAATTGGTTTTCATATTTGCAAATACAATCTAGATATGATGAGGACTCGAAGGCTGAAGGTATTTATAACAAACAAACTGAATTGGATAAAATTTTGATGGGTACGAATGAAAAAGTAATTTAAAAACTTTATGGGCACTTACTAGAATTTAGTATGGAAGAAGAACAGGTTAAAGAAACAATGATTGCTTGGGGAAAAAATTGGTTATGGGATAGATTTAGGGAGATGGCAAACACTATGGGATCAGAACTATAAAATGACAATGTCAACTGCATATAAAGAAAATTTGTATAGGATGTTTTACAGGTGGCACCTATCCCCAAGGTAGATTGCAAGAATGTTTAAGGATAAATAGGATAAATGTTGGAAATGTCACCAGACACCCGGTTCCTATTACCATATATGGTGGACTTGTGCTGATACAAAAAGATATTGGACTAAAATCCACACGTGGTTGGAAAAAATGACACAACAACATATAGACTTGAAACTTGAGATATTTTTATTGGGAATTATGCCAGAGAGGTTCAGCAAAGAGTTGAAATATTTGATTGTTAATGTATTAACAGCTGCTAGAATTGTATTTGCTAAAAATTGGAGAAATGACAAGATACCTGCAGGAGGAAGTGATTAAGAAAATTTTGGACTGTGCGAAATGAGTAGATTAACATTTGAAATTAGAGATCAAGAAGAAAAACAGTTTTTTAAGATATGGAGTATGTTTTATCAATGGTTAGATAAAAAAACTTGGTAATATATGGATATGATGGAGATAAATATAATTGTTGAATGAGAATATAATATAGAGACTATAATATTGTAGAGAGTTAATAATAATAATATTGGATAATAGAGGAGATAATTTAGGTAATGTATGAACTAAAATGTATAAGTTTTTGAGACTTCTTCAAATAGATAATAGGCGGTTGTATTTTTTTTATTATTTCTTGTTTGTTCTGTATATTTCTTTTTCTTTTCTTCCGCAATGGAGAGTATTGATGGTAAGAAGATGACACCGAGATTTGTGACCGACCGACACACTTGAAATTGATGTTGGTTTATGTTTTTTATGTTATGTTTGTCTTGTTTGTCTTGGAAAAAATAATAAAACTTTTATTTAAACAAAAAGATAGTGGAGGAATCCTCAATGGAGGAATCATTAATAGAAGAATTCTCAGCTATTCTTCCGACGTCCCGATCACGAAGTGAGCAATCACCACAAGTATTTTCAAGAACAGTAGATTCCTCTTTAATCAGAATGACAGGTAACAGCGAGCAAAAAGTGTTTAAAGTCAGCTCTAAGTTGCAACGCACAATAGCACAGTATTTATTATTATGTTTTGAGCGTTTACACCATATATGGCTAATTAGTCCCCATCCGTTGCTGCTACCTAACATCCGTCAATGGTTATTCCCTAACCCATGCCCGCTCGCCCCTTCACATCATCCCAAAGAGCCCATCATCCCAAAGTGCCCATTATACCCATCACATTCCCCATGTTATTTCACCTGTGCCGTGTCATCCCACTCCCTGCCAGTTCTGCTACCCCCCTCCTGCTCTTTTGTGGGGCATCCGCAGCGAAGGAAGCTGACATCATCTGCTTGGTTCCACCGGTTGTGAGGTTTGATCGTGGTCTATCAACCGATCTCCCACCGCTGCTGCCAGTCCTCAACCAGTCAGCTTATCAGAACAGCTGGGGCACCCCAATCCGTCTCTATATTGCTGAAGTTGTGACAAGAACCCTCTATGACTGTAGAAGACGAGGATTTGATAGGGGAGGTAAAGAAAGAGAACATGCCAACAACATGTACTGATTTGCCTAGGAGGTCAACTAGGGAGAGACATCCACCTGGCAGATTTCAAGCAAGCATTGTATGTCAGGTTAATACAGAACCTTCTAACTTCAATGAAATAAAACTGTATCCGACAAAGGATCATGTAGTTTGGCAGGAAGCTTTGAATAGGGAGTTAAAATTGTTAAAGGATTTAGAGGTGTATGAGGATGTAAACTAGGTGAACATGCAATAGGTTGCAAATGGGTGTGTAAGATAAAGACTGGTGTGGATGGGACTATTACCCATAAAGCAAGATTAGTTGCTCAAGGATTTGCTCAGTCTGATAAGGACTATGATGAAGTGTTTGCACCTAGTCTGAGAGCAAATACATTGAGAGCAGCATTAGTTTGGGCAGCTAAGAATAAATGTAAAATAAACTATGTAGATGTTGAAACTGCATATCTACATGCACCTTTACAACATACCATCTATATGAAAAAGCCATTAGGTTTAAAGGATGATGGAAAAACTGATTATTAGAAATTAAAGAAAAGTCTTTATGGTCTAAAGCAATCCGGTTATGAATGGAATAAATGTATTGTAAAGGAGTTAGTTTCAATAGGTTTTAAAGCTGGTATAGCTGATCCTTGTTTGTTCCGAAGAGAAAAAGATGGTTTAATTTCTCTATTACTGTTATTTACAGATGACATAGCAATTATAACTAAAACTGAACAAGAAGCAAATGATATTTATTTATTTATTTATTTATTAATTCGACTTATATGCGCTCTCCAAAAGGACTCGGGCACAAAATAAAACACACAACAATAAATTAGTTAAAACCAGATATTGTTTTTAGATTACAGAAAAAAATCAGGATTAGAAATTTAAGGGAAATTAAGCATTATTTGAGTCTTGATATAGTGAAAACGAATAAAGGTTTTAAAATTTCGCAAGCCAAGAAGATTAGCCAATTATTAAAACGCTATATCATGGAGCATTGTAAATCTGCTAAGACACCAATGAGTAAGGAATTTACACATAGTGATATTAAAAGTCCTATGTTTGATAAGAAAATATATCAATCCTTAATCGGTAGTCTATTATATCTGGGTAATTGGTCTAGACCAGATATATCTTACAGTGTAAACCAATTGGCTAGGTATAACACTGAATCAAATGAAAGGCATTGGCAAGCAGCTAAGCGAATACTTAGGTATCTAAAACACACAATCCATTATTCATTATATTTAAAACCAAGTAATGAATTAGTGTTAACTGCATATGCTGATGCAAGTTTTGCTACTGATATAATGACTCGGAAGTCAACATCAGATATAGTGGTGATGTTGGGTAATGCTTTAATAGGATGGAAGTCTATTAGGTAACAACATATTAGTTTATCCACTATGGAAGAGGAATTCTCATGTTTATCATTAATGTGTACAGAATTGATATATTATAAACAATTGTTGAAGGATATTGGAATTACTGTATGTGATCCGTTTATTGTTTATGAAGGCAATCAATCTGCAATTAGTATGGCTACTGATTTAGCTTTTCAAACAAGGTCTAAACATACTGATTTGAGATATTTGAACGTTAGACAGTGTTCAAAATAAATTAATTCAGTTAGAATACTGCATGACTGAACATAATATTGCAGATCATTTCACGAAAGCTCAAGGTGAAAGAGCTTTGGTGGCTCAGGCTGTTAAATGCCTGCTCTTAAGATCTAGCTGTCTACAATTACTGTAGGCTCGAATCCCACCAGGCTCAAGGTTGACTCAGCCTTCCATCCTCTCGGGGTAGGTAAATTGAGGACCCAAGATTGTTGGGGGCAATTAGCTGACCTTGTAAAAATGCCGCTTAGTAATAAGCAGGCATATACAATGGAATGAAGGCTATTGCTGAGCGCATTGGGTTGTGCTCCAAAAATTGTAAGCCGCCCTGAGTCTTCGGAGAAGGGTGGCATATAAATGTAATTAAAAAAAAAAGGTGCAATTAAGCATAAAGAGTGTTGTGAGAATTATGGTTTAAAGATGTAATGTATTATATATTGACCTACTCAAAGGGGAGAATGTTAGGAATCTGTACACAAATTAGTTGGGTTGGCAATATACAAACCAACAATGTATGTCCTGCAGCTTTAAGACAAAATCACTGTATTGATTTATACTATATTCCGATTGATTGATTATATAGCAAATTACCATAAGAGGGAGGTAGAGATCATAGCATGCTCTCTCTGACATTCTGTTGTATTTAGGTTCTCTGTTGTATTTATGCTGTGCTTATACTTTGATATCTTTGTTTACTGTAAATGACAAAGGCAACCGGTAAGAAGACTTTGTAATTGGATATTATTTGGACTGTTAAACATACATGACTTGGACCATTTATTGGACTGTGCTATTTCTTAAACTTTAACTCAATTTAGTGTATCTGTGTGGGGCTGAATAATTATTCATAACTACTCTCATAAACGTTTCCATGTGCATATCCTTGTTACTCAAGGGTTATTCTGTACATATCATAACACACTTATACCAAAAGAAGATACTGACCCACAACAAATAAAAAATTATAGACCAATATCCCTGCTAAATATTGATTATAAAATATTTGCTTCAATAATGGCAGAAAGATTAAAAATATATTTAAATTACTTTATAAACTCAGACCAAGATGGATTTCTGCCCAAGAGACAAATAAAAAATAATATGAGGATAATATTGAATACTCTGGAATACTATGAAACCCATTCAAAGAAACAAATGGCATTAGTGTTTTTAGATGCATAGAAAGCGTTTGATAATGTGAATTGACAGTTTATGTTGATGCAATTGGAGGAGATGGGTTTCAGAGACAGATTCATTAAAACATTAAAGGCAATATATAACAAGCAAACAGCAAGAGTAATGATAAATGGAGAATTGACAGAAAATACTAACATTCAAAAAGAAACCATCCGCTATCCCCATTATTGTTTGTATTGACTTTGGAAGTATTGAATAGAAATATTAGGAAAAATGAAGAAATAAAGGGAATGAAAATAAAAAAGGAAGAGTACAAATTACAAGCTTTCACAGATGATTTGGTCTTTATATTGGAAGAACCATTGGAAACAGCCCCTAAGCTGATTAGAGAAATAGAGGAATTTGGCGAAGTACCAGGACTGAAAATAAACAAAGAAAAAACAAAAATCTTGGCGAAAAATATGACAGAAAAGCAAAAGAAAAGATTAATGGATAAATTAAATATTCAAATTACAAAAAAGTGGAATATTTAGGGATACAAATGACAGCTAGATGAGAGATTGCAACAACAGATTGAGATAGACTTGGAAAAATTGAAAAATTTAGAACTATCTTTAATAGGTAGAATAGCGACAATTAAAATTAACATATTGCCAAAAATATTATATTTATTCCAGACAATTCCAATAAGACTGAAAAAAAAATACTTTGAAGATTTAAATAAAATGATGTTGAAATTTAAATGGCAGGGGAAAAAGACAAGAATTAAGACAAAATTATTGCAGGATGCAAGGGTGAGAGATGGTTTTGGATTATCCAATTGGGCATTGTATTACCAGGCAACAATATTGATGTGGATGAAATAATGGATTGTATTGAAAAATGTCAGATTATTAACACTAAAAGGGCATGATTTACAATTGGGGTGGCATGCATTTTTATGGTATAAAGAAAGTAAAGTGCATGGATACTTTAGGAGACACTACATTAGGGACGCCTTATTGACAGTATGGGGAAAAATAAGAGACTATCACTATATGAAAATACCAGTCTGGTTATCAACATTAGAAGCTTTTACATATCCACAGCTTTTCAAAAAGGAACACATTATTAGATATGAAGAAATTTTAAATGAAAAGGGTGAACTCAAAACAAAGCAAGAATTAGAATTACAAGGGATAAATATAAATTGGTATTCATATTTGCCAATACATACAAGGTATGAAAAAGACATCAAGATGGCTGGGTTTTATAAGGAACTGACTGAACTGGATAAAATCCTAACAGGCACTGAAGAGAAGTTGATTAAAAAATTGTATGGTTATTTATTAGGAGTGAACTTAGAGGAAGAACAAGTAAAAGAATCAATGATTGCATAGGGGAAAATTTTTGGATATGGGATAGACTTGGATAAACAGCAGATATTATGGTCTAAAAACTATAAATTAACTATGTCAACGGCCTGTAAAGAGAATTTGTTTAAGATGTTTTACAGGTGGCATCTACCCTCAACGAGAATTGCCAAGATGTTTAAAGACAAGTCGGCAAAGTGCTGGAAATGTCAGCAGCCACCAGGATCATACTACCATATGTGGTGGACATGCACAGAAGCTAAAAAGTATTGGACTAGAATACACATGTGGCTGGAAAAAATGATAAAACAGCATATAGACTTAAAACCAGAGACATTTTTATTGGAAATTTTGCCTGAGGGTTACAACAAAGAGTTAACGTATTTGATTTTTTTAAAAAAAAAACTTTATTAAATTTTATTACATTAAAAAAGAACACATAAAACATAAAAAACAGAAAAACATAAAACATAAGAACGAAAAAAAGAAAAAAACATAAAAAGTATATCACTCAATAACAGCTAATTGCAGTGATAATTATGTAGCAATCGTGCAATAATAACAGATATTAACTTGTGCATAAATATATTTTTATTCTATCTATATTCTATATTTAATAATAAATATATTTAATAATTACCTATCTTTACTCTGTCTCCGATCTATCCAGCTATACCATTGTTCCCATACTTTGTAAAATATTGAATCTTCCTTATCTTTTAAACTCAACGACAGTTTGTCCATTTCGGCGCAGTTCATAATTTTTTGTATGACCATGACTACAGGTATGTATGGCTGTTTCCAACATTGGTCAAAAGCAATCCTAGCAGCAGTCAATATATGTATTACTAAGTATTTTGTGCTTTTTACATATTTTTTTTGAAGATTCCCAATAGAAAGAGTTCTGGTTCTAGGTCTAATTGTTCATTAGTAATTTCCTGGAGCCAATTATGAATTTTGAGCCAGTATTTTCGAGCCTCTGGGCAGGACCACCACATATGGTAATATGTTCCCTCCTTTTTTTTGCATTTCCCAATACATAGGACTCATTTTAGAATACATTTTTGCTAATCTTGAAGGGGGTAAATGCCACCTATAGAACATTTTATATACATTTTCTTTGAATGTTACTGATTTTGTTAGTTTGTGATTCCTATTCCATATAGTCTCCCAGTCAGATAGCTTTATGTTGTGACCAATATTTTGGCCCCATGCAATCATGCAACCTTTCACTACCTCCTCCTCTAAATCTATTTCTAGGAGATATTTGTAAATTTTGGTAATAATTTTTTTGTCTGGGCCTTCTAAAATTTTGTCCAATTGTTGAGATTTTAAATATATTCCATATTCCTTTACATCTTTTTTATATTGACTTTGTATTTGGAGATAAGCCCACCAGTCTACTCGTAGTCCTTGTTCTTGGAGCCCTTGTATTGCTTTTAAATTTCCATTTGTACCCAATAAGTCTTTATATTTTAACATTTTATTCAGATCTAAATTGTTTGGGTGGATCATCGCTTCCATTGTAGATAGCCAAATTGGAATTTTTGTATAGTGTTTCTTTTTAACCTTAATCCAATTTTATATCAATGAATCTCTAATCAGATGTCTGTGAAAATATTTTTGTTTAGTGGATCCTGTATCCCAAAGGAAGGCATGCCATCCTCTCTGAAGGTCATGGCCTTCTATAGCTAATATTCTTTTATTCTTTAAATTAATCCAATCTTTTAGCCAGACTAATGTTGATGCACTATAACAGCCATGGGCAAACTACGGCCCAGGGGCCGGATCCGGCCCATTCGGCTGTTCTATCTGGCCCGAGCGAAAAGCAGAGGTTCTCTTGCTCTCCCAGAAGGCTACGTGAAGTAATCTAACTTTGAATTTATATTAGTTCACACAAACACTCCATCCATGCTTTTGTTCCGGCCCTCCGGTCCAGTTTAAGAACCCATTGTGGCCCTCGAGTCAAAAAGTTTGCCCACCCCTGCACTATAATATAGTTCCCATTTTGGCAATCCAAAGCCTCCTCTGCTCTTCATATCCTGTAATAATTTCATTTTTATTCTGGGTTTTTTACCCTGCCAAATAAATTTTGCTGTCATTTTATTAAGATTATCGAAAAAGGTTTTTTCTAATTTAACTGGAATAGTTTGTAATAAATAAAGAAATTTTGGTAATATAGACATTTTTATGGCTGCTATTCTACCTAGTAGTGACAATTGAATTTTTGTCCATAATTCTAAATCTTTTTTTGTTTGTTGTAATAGATTATCATAATTATTCTCTTTTATTGCCTTACAATGCGCTGTCAGCCATATTCCCAAATATTTGATTTTTTTTGTTATTTGGAGTCCAAGCACCTTTTCTAATTCTGTTGCTTGAGGCTCTGTTAAATTTTTTACTAAAATTTTGGTTTTCTGTCTATTAATTTTCAATCCTGCCACCTCTCCATATCTTTCTAATTCTTTAATTAATATTGGTCCTTTTTCTATTGGATCTTCCATGATAAAAGCCATATCATCTGCAAATGCTTGCAGTTTGTACTCTTCATTTCTGGTTTTCAGTCCTTTTATTTCAGGGGTTTGCCTCACTCTTTCTAATAATACTTCTAATGATAATATGAAGAGCAGAGGGGATAGTGGACAGCCTTGTCTTACTCCCTTTTCTGTATTTAAAGTTTGAGTATTCTCTCCATTTATTATAATATTTGCTTTCTGTATTGAATAAATTGCTGTGATAATATTCTCAAATTTAGTGCCAAAATTGATGTTGTAAATTTGTTGAATCATAAATTGCCAACTGAGATTGTCAAAGGCCTTTTGAGCATCCAAGAAGACAAGGGCTACTTGTTTCTCCGGGTGAGCTTCATAGTATTCCAGGCTATCCATTATTAGTCTTAAATTGTTCCTGACTTGTCTATTTGGGAGAAATCCATTTTGATCTGAATGTATGTGATCATTAAGAATTTTCTTTATCTAGAGGCAATAATTGTAGTGAATATTTTATAATCTACGTTCAGCAGAGAGATTGGTCTATAGTTTTGTATCATTCTGGCATCTGAATCCCCCTTCAGGATTAGTGAAATTAAAGGTTCTCTCCACGTGTCTGGCATTTTAGCAGATAATAATATCTCATTGTATAAATCCACCATTACTGGTCCCACTTGTTCTTCAATTGCTCTATAGAATTCTGCTGGGAAACCATCTGGGCCTGGGGTTTTATTGCTTTTCTGGGTTCTGATTGCCTGTTTTAATTCTATCAAAGATATATCCTTCGTCAAAAATTCTTTCGTCTCATCACTAATTTCTAGAATTCTCTTTCCTCTTAAGTATTCCTTTATCTGATCTTCATCCACTCTCTCTTTCTTATAGAGGTTCTCAAAATATTTATGTGCAATCTCTTTCTTCTTCTCTATTGTATGTTGATAATTTCCACTATCATCTTGTAATTGATAGATGGTTCTTTTCTCTTTCTCTTTTTTGAGTTTATAAGAGAGCCATCTGCCCGGCTTATTTGCTTGTTCGAAATATATTTGTTTAGTTACTGTTATGTATGTAGGTTTGAATGTTATTGGTTTATTTGAACTGTTCTTGTAAAATGTTAAATGGTATTGGTTTAAATAGTGCGGGAAGAAACCCTGCACTCCCATTGGCTGGCAACTACGGCTGCTGGCTATAAGAAGCAGCTGTAGCCCAGCCAACTCTGGTCCATTCGAGCTGTAGTCACTGAATAAACTCTTTACTGAAGTTCCCCGCGTTTGACTCTTCATGCAAACTTAACACTGGCGACGAAGGTGGGATTTCCCTGAAGAAGAGACAATGCGGAAGGCAAACAGAAGAGCGAGATGGCTGCGCTGAACACCCCCCCAGCTCCGTTCGATCCGGCGGCGGAAGACTGGGAATCATATGCGGATCGCTTCCAGATGTACCTGGAAGGAAACGACCTCGCCGATATTCCTGAGAGACGGAAGAGGGCGGTATTTCTCACGCACTGCGGTCCGGCAGTCTTCAAGATGGCGAAGGCGTTGGCGGGAGCTGCAGAACTGAAGGTAATGGAATGGCCTGATTTGGGAAAGCTTTTAAGAGCCCATTACGCCCCACAAGTATCGTGCCTCATTAAGAGACACGAGTTTTACCGGGATCAAGGGAAAGCGAGAATGTTAATGACTTTGTGGCAAGTTTAAGGGACATTGGGGGTGCTTCTGACTTTACCAACTTAGAGGAGGCCATGCGTGATCGGTTTGTCTTAGGCCTCAAAGATAAGGTCTTACAAAGCAAACTGTTAATGAAACCTAAGATCACGTTTAAGGAGGCCATTGAAGAAGCTGTTTCAGCGGAAGCCACCAAGTCCTCAGCAGTGGCCATGAAAAAGATTAACAAGGCCTCAAGCCAGGCCTCAAGCCATTCTGATGTGGAAAAATCCACAACAACCCATTGCGAACAAATAGACTCTGATTCAGATTGCAGTGAGGTGGAGGAAGGGATTATTAGACTCAGAATGGAGAAGAAAAGGAAAGACCCTGGGAGAAAGAGGCAAAAATTTTATTGCAGAGGCTGTGGGGGGGGGGGCATCCCCACACTGAATGCAAGTTCTTAGACACCATCTGCCTACGCTGTGAGAAAAGAGGTCACCTAGCAAGAGTCTGCAAATCATCCAGAACTCCACCTAGTAGGAAGAAATTTCCTGAAAAGGATTTTAAGCCCAACAACTTCATTGAAAGATGGGGTGCAATTCAGAAGCAAATGGGAAGAATGAAACTCACCATACAAACACCATTGGCCATTCTTCACCCTTGAGAAGCAGAAAAGTACACGTGAAGGTATTCATTGAAGGAAGGCCTTGCCAAATGGAAGTGGACTCAGGCTCTTATTTATCTATGGTGTCATGGGACACTATTCACAGGCTACTTCCCAACATTCAGAAAAAACATTTCCAGAAGCAAGCACTGACTCTTAAAGACTACCAAGGGAACAAGATTCCAGTAGTTGGAGCAAGAGATTTCAACGTGCAGTTTAAAGGCCACACCAAACGTTTGCCTCTGACCATCGTGGACAAGGATCGCCCAAGTTTGCTGGGATTTGAGTGGTTCAAGCCACTAGGCATCGAGGTGACTGGCATCAATCACGTGAGCAACTCTGAATGGGAGGAGGCCTTGAAGTCTGAGTTTCCAGAGGTCTTCAGCGAAGGATTGGGCAAGTAGAAGGGGACTAGAGAGCAGGTGGAGGGTGACTCACTCTGAATCTGACCGAGCCCAGCTAAGAGCCCATGTTAGGACTTACCTGGTAGCTATGGGGGTGGCGAGGAGATCCTACTTCTCCGCCCTCATAGCGTCTGCAGATAATCACCCAGCCGCCCTGTTTGGGGTTACTCGCTCCCTCCTTCAGTTGGGAGGGGGGTGATGGACCCGTTGCGGGGCAGAGCTGAGGAAATTAGTCAGTATCTGCAGGATAAAATCGCTCAGATCCAGGAGGGGTTACGTGCGGATTGTCAGTGGTCTGAGGATGGGAATATGAGTGTTTTGGCTAACGTGATCTGGGCTGAGTTTGATCCTGTTTCTGAGGATGAAGTGGACAGGATTATGCGGCGGCTGAGTTCCACCACATGTTTATTGGACCCGTGTCCTTCCTGGTTGGTTTATGCCTCCAGGGAGGTCAAGTGCGGCTGGGTCCGGGCAGTGGTCAACGCTTCGTTGAGGGAGGGGTTATTCCCCGCCACTTTGAAAGAGGCGGTGGTGAGGCCCCTCCTGAAGAAGCCTGCCTTGACCCAGCTGTGTTGAACAACTTCGTCGGTCTCCAACCTCGCTTTTAGCGAAGGTTGTTGAGAGTGTGGTGGCTCAGCAATTGCCACTTTTCCTGGAGGAAACGGACTACCTGGATCCGTACCAATCAGGCTTCCAGCCCGAGTACAGCACGGAGACAGCATTGGCGCTCTGATTGATGATCTTGCTAGGGCACGGACAGGGGCTCGTCCTCTGTCCTGGTCCTGTTAGATCTCTCAGCGGCTTTCGATACCATCACACCATGGTATCTTATTGCGACGTCTCCGGGGTTGGGAGTGGGAGGCACTGTTTTACGGTGGTTCTCCTCCTACCTCTCGGACGCTCGCAAAAGTGTTGGCAGGGGGCAGGGTCGACTCCAAGGCACCTCACTTGTGGGTGCCCCAGGTTCGGTCCCTCTCACCCCTCCTGTTCAACATTTATATGAAGCCGCTGGGTGAGATCATCCGTGGCTTTGGGGTGAGTTATCATCAGTATGTTGATGATACTCAGCTATACATTTCCACCCCAGGCCACATCAGTGATGCTCTCCCGTGATGTCCCGTTGTCTGGCAGTGGTGCGGATCTGGATGGACAGGAACATGCTTCGACTCAACCCGCCAAGACAGAGTGGCTGTGCATACCGACATCCCGTCCAGTTTTGAGGTACCATCTTTGCTCATGGGGAGGAGGTGTTGCCCCCATGGACAGGGCACGGAATCTGGGGTCCTCCTGGACTCACGGCTCAAATTGGAGAGCAGGTGGGGCCGTGGCCAGGGTGCCTTTGCCCAGATCCGCTGGTTCCCAGTTATGCCCATTCCTGGACCGGATGCCCTGCACACAGTCACTCAGGCTCTCGTTATTTCCCGCCTCGACTACTGCAATGCTCTCTACCTTGGACTGCCCTTGCGTACCACTCGGCTTCACTGGCAGAATCGAGTTGGCGCATGCTGGGTTGTGATGGAGCTTCCGATACTCCCATGTTACACCCTCCTGCGCGGCCTGCATTGGCTTCTGGTTGCCCTCCGGTGAGATTCAAGGTCTTGGTATTAACATTTAAAGTCCAACAGGGCATGGGTCCAGGTTATTTACGGGAACGGCTTCTCCCAACATCAATGCCAACCGCCCTGTGCGGGCGACAGGCAGGGTCTCCTCGGGTGCCGTCTGCGACAAATGTCGCTTGGTGGCGACCCGAGAGGGCCTATTCTGTGGCGGCTCCCACTTTGTGGAATCTTCTTCCGCTTGAGCTCCGTTGTGGCTCCCAATCTCCGCACCTTCCGCCATGATTTGAAAACTTGGCTCTTTTACAATCAATGGGCTGTGCTGATTCTCCTGTTGGTTATTCAAGGGGTTTAAATGTTAATTACTTAAATGTTTAATATCTTTTTAATTAATTTATTTACTGTCGTATTTTAATTGTGTGCTTCCCGAGTCCTCGGAGAGGGAGTGGCATATAAGTCGAATTAATAAAATAAAATAAATAAATAAATAAGTATATGGGGACCCCTATCACTTTCAACCTAGATCCCAAGGTGCCCCCAATTCGTTTAAAGCCCAGGAGGGTTCCATTTGCTTTAAAGGAAAAATTGATGCACAATTAGACAAATTAATTGCTCAAGGGTTTTAGAGACCACTGATCACTCCAGATGAAACACCTAGTCACCACTACCACGTCGCTGATGGCCAAGGCTGACAGAATTTTGGAGACTATAAGGGGACACTGAACCATGCACTGCAGCAGAGCGCATATCCAGTGCCAGTTGTGCATCATCTGTTACATTCCCTTGGCAGGGGTACAGTCTTTGCCAAATTGGACTTGGCCCAGGCATATCAACAACTAACAGTTGATGATGCCACTGCAGAGGCCCAAACCATTGTGACTCACAGAGGTGCCTTCAAATGTAAAGGTTACAATTTGGAGAAGCGTGGCACCAGGCATTTTCAAAGTCTTATGGAAAGAATGCTTCAAGGACTGCCAGGGTAGTGCCTTACTTTGATGATGTGTAATCTCTGCTGAAAATGACACTCAGCTTCAAGAAAGACTCAGAGAAGTCCTTACCAGATTCAGAAAAGTGGGGTTAAAAGTCAAGGAAGAAAAATGCACACTTAAAACAGACAGGGTTGAGTTCCTGGGCTACATGATTGATAAGCATGGCATCCACCCTACTGATGCCAAGGTTAAAGCAATCAAAGAAGCCCCTAAACCTAAATGCAAAACAGATTTGCAAGCCTTCCTTGGACTCATTAACTTTTATCACATGTTTCTACCTCAAAAGGCAACCATTGCTGAACCTTTGAACAGATTGCTTCATACAAAGGCTGTTTGGATCTGGGGGAGGAAGGAACAATCAGCATTTAACAGTATTAAGAGACTAATCACATCTGATGCTGTATTGATACAGTTCTCTGAGAATTTGCCTGTTGTTCTGACTTGTGATGCATCCCCTTTGGAGTGGGGGTTTGAGCCACAGGCTTCCCAGTGGGAGGGAAGCCCCTACTGCATTTTACTCTCGCACTTTGACCAAAGCAGAGAGGAATTATAGCCAACTGGACAAAGAGGCATTGGCAGTTGTTGCAGCTGTCAAGAAATTTCATGAATATCTGTATGGCAGGACATTTACCATTGTTACAGATCACAAACCTTTGTTAGGCATTGTGGCAGAGACAAACCTACACCTACTATCCTGTCACCAAGAATGCTGAGGTGGACTGAATTTCTTGCAGCTTATTCATACAAACTGATTTACAGGCCTGGCAAGGACATTGGACATGCTGATGCACTGAGTCGTTGCCCACTGCCTTGCCACAAGGAGGACTTTGAACCTGAAACACACAACTTTTTCCTAGAAACTGTTGCTAAGCTTCCAGTTCATGCTGCTGAAATTGCCAGAGAGACTGCCAAAGACACTGTGTTGGCTCCTATTATAGGCTGGATTAAGAAAGGTTGGCCTCTTCAAGATCTACCTCACCTTGCCCAACCTTTTAAGTCCAGGCAAACTGATATCTGTATTAAGAGGATGTATTTTTGTGGGATAACAGGGTGGTTATTCCTGCAAAACTGCAAAGGAGGTTTTGGAAATGTTACATGAGGGTCATCCTGGTATTGTAAGGATGAAGGGATTGGCCAGGAGTTATGTATGGTGGCCAGGTATTGACAAAAATGGTTGAAAACTGGGTTGCATCTTGTCCCAACTGTCAGGTAGTCAGGCCTGCCCCCCACCTCGCGCCCCACACAGGAATGGGAATGTCCTAGGGCCCATGGTCTAGGATTCACATTGATTTCGCAGGCCCTACCAGAGGCACACCTTTCTTATCATAGTAGATGCATATTCAAATGGCTAGAGGTAATTCCTATGGCATCCACCACAACTGATGCTATCATCAAACAGCTCAAAAAACTTTTTGTAACCCACGGGTTACCAGATGTTCTTGTCTCTGACAATGGCCCTCAATTTACATCGAACCTCTTTGAATCCTTTCTAGCACAACAGGGTATCAGACATGCCGTTACTGCCCCTGGCCACCCTTTGGCTAATGGCCGGGCTGAACGCATGGTACGCTTTACCAAAGAGAAGCTCCAGCAACTGGGTCCTGGGGACATCACTGAGAAGCTTGAAAAACTTCTTAGTGTTCAGCACATCACTCCTAGCCCATCTACTAACTTATCCCCAGCAGAGTTGTTGATGGGTAGGAAACTTAGGTCTTCCTTGACCGCCTTCATCCCACTTATGCACCCAACGCCCACTAGATTCCACTTCCAAAGTTCGTACATTCAGTGTGGGTGATTCTGTGTATGCTAAGAACCTTATAGGTGAGCCTTTGTGGATTCCTGCTGCAATTTCTCAAATCACTGGCCCTCGTTCTTACAGGGTACAAACAGAGGATGGACTCCTCTGGAGCAGGCACATTGATCAACTCAGATCCAGGTTCCCTCTGGAACATCGCCTACTCTCTCTCTGGTTCCCTCACCTGTTGTCACTTCTAGAGGGGGAAGGGGAGGAGCAGGAGGAAAATCAGCAAGCAAGAATCAATCCCATGTGTAACGAGCCATTACGACAGGAACTATCCCGAACCCTGTCACGATGCCAAGATCCATCCTCAGAAGTGGAAGGTTGCACATCACTACCTGACTTGGGTGCTGACATTGGAATGGAGATGGGTTGGGAGGAGAGACCAGATTCTAACAGTCTAACAGGGTCTCCTTTCACAGGAAGTCCCAACAGGGAAATGTCAGCAGACACATTTCCTCTGTCACTGGGTGAGAACGTTAAAACTTCTGAACCACGAAGGTCTCAACGTACACGTAAGAGCCCCACCTATTTAAAAGAATACATTAGATAGGTTGGGGTTTGGTATGGACTGAACCTAGTGGGGAGGTGTTATGTATGTAGGTTTGAATGTTATTGGTTTATTTTATTTATTTATTTTTTATTTATATTTGAACTTGTATGCGCCCATCTCCGAAGACTGGCGGCTCACAACTAAAAACACAGAACAATAAATATTTAAAAGACATTAAACCAACAAGCCCAAATATAAGACACAACAATAAAATACATTAAAAGCCATCCCTCCCCCCAAGGAGGGTCACAGCCCGGGTTAGTCAAACAACCAGTTTTTAATTCGCGCGGAAGGTGCGAATCAGGTGCCAACGGAGCTCCAGAGGCAGTTGATTCCCAGTCGTGGCCGCAACAGAGAAGGCTCATCGTCGGGGAAGTACCAACCGGCATTGGCCCGCTGATGGAACCCCGAGGAGTCTTGCCTATAGTCCGCACAGGCGGCGGAACTAGCTATTGGAAGAAGACGGCTCCTCAGATATTGGGGACCCATGTCGTGTTTTGAATGTTAAAATAAACCTTGAATCTCACCCAGGCCATGTCGGCAGCCAATGCAGGCCACACAGGAGGGGTAACATGGGAGAACCGGGTAACTCCCATCACCACCCGGCGGCCGCATTCTGCACCAACTGCAATCTCCGGATGGTATGCAAGGGCAGTCCTAGATAGAGAGCGTTGCAGTAGTCGTCTTGAGGTGACAAGGGCATGCGTAACTGTCGTAGGGCGTCTCGATCCAGAAAGGGCGGTTGTGAACAAGGCGGAGCTGGGCAAAGGCCCCCTGGCGACGGCCCCCACCTGCTCCTCCAGCCGGGCCGTACATCCAGGAGGACCCCAGATTCCGTGCCCTATCCACAGGGGGTAACACCTCCCCCTATGACAAGGATAAACAATCCTGGCTGGGCCGGAGCCGACACGCAAAGGCCACTCAGTCTTGGCCGGGTTGAGTCGAGCATGTTCCTACTCATCCAGATCCGTGCCGCATCCAAGCACCGGGACATCAGGAGAGGGCATCGCTGATCTGGCCAGGGTGGAAAAGTA
>SOZL01000124.1:0-41310 GCA_009733165.1 Naja naja
CCTTTTCCTATTGCTTATATAGAGCTTTTCCCATTTTTCTGTCTATTTCTCCATAGTTTCATTCAGTTTTGTTCCCCTTTGTCTTCTCCTCCTTTTCTAGTGCTTTTGCTCCATTGTTATCCTCTTCTTATTTCTTTTTTGTTTCTGCTGAAAAGTAGGAATTTGGTGCTTCTGTGTGTGA
This sequence comes from Naja naja, assembly GCA_009733165.1. Classification (NCBI taxonomy): domain Eukaryota; kingdom Metazoa; phylum Chordata; class Lepidosauria; order Squamata; family Elapidae; genus Naja; species Naja naja. The sequence continues at coordinate 182 of SOZL01000124.1, forward strand.
ATATAGACAGTATATGCAGGTGGGGATTCATTTTATAAAAGGGATTTCTTATTCTGCTTTCAACTAATTTTAATACATAACTATTTAACAAATGTTGCTTTTTGTGAGGGAGGCATGGCCCTACCTTTGGGTGGCTTTGTGTTTGTGCAACACAAGTGATAAATGGACACATTTATCAGAAAGAGGGAAATCTTTTAAAAGAGTTTCAGCTGAAGCTGACAGCCCTAGGATTCTTGTCTCTATCGTTTTTGTTCCATGTATACATACTTGGGAGTGGAAGAGACCCATTTTAAATTTAGTGTTTATCTTCTTTTTGTTATATAATGGTAGTTCTTATAAATACTTACAAAACTTAACATGAATTCTAAACTGAAACTTAAATGTTACATCTAGAAAAATAGGATCAATATTGAAAATATATAGTAGTTAAGTAAAACATCTTTTGGAAATATGACTGTAAAACAAGCTGCACAGGATTACAATAAAGCTTCACCTAACACAAGTTTTTTATTTTCCCAACAACTCATAAGATGTCCATGAGAAGGTCACAAGTACAACAACATCATCTTTAAGCATAGAAGCCATCAAGTTCAGACTGGATGAACAGCTAACCATCTCCAACAGCAGATCTATACTGATCACCTACATATCATGTTAGCGGTCTGCTCTACAGCACTAGCTTCTATTGGGGTGCAGTGCTGCAACTTAAAATGAGGAAGCTCTGTTCCCTACTAAACAAGTCCAGGACAAAAGTTCAGCAGGTCAGCCAAGAGGATATAAGAGCTGGAGCCAGGGAAGAAACTGATGCTGCCTAATTTAGCCAAGACCCAACATGTAGCAAAGAAGACAAATGTCTTCAAAGGGCCTTGGTGGTGCAGGCTGTTAATAGCCTAGCACTTAGTTCCAGCTGCCTACAATTACTGTAGGCTCGAATCCCACCAGGCTCAAGGTTGACTCAGCGTTCCATCCTCTCAGGGTAGGTAAATTGAGGACCCAAGATTGTTGGGGCAATAAGCTGACTTTGTAAAAATGCCGCTAGTAATAAGCAGGCATATACAATGGAAGGAAGGCTATTGCTGAGTGCATTGGGTTGTGCTCCAAAAATTGTGTCAGCCCTGAGTCTCTGGAGAAGGGCTGCATATAAATATGAATTTAAAAAAATGTGCAGCACAACCCATTTGGAGTAGAGACCTGGTGGAAATAATGTGGCCATTAACGTTTATCCAAGACAATAGATATGGAATGTTTAAAATGTTAATGATCAAAGTCTACCAGGAATTAGATGTGCATACTGTACATACATACATGTATATAAATTCCTTAATTTATATATTTCATTGAATGAAAACATTCCATTTGTTTATACTAAATTTATATTCATTTTTAGATGGTGACGTAAGGTAGAAAAATATATAAAGTCAAAACAGTCGGGAACCACTCAGGACAATTATTCCTTTAAAAATGAAAATAATAATAATTTATTCGACTTGTATGCCGCCCTTCTCCCTAAGGACTCAGGGTGGCTAACATTAAAACAGCACAAAATTTACATAAAAACAAATTAAACCTCACAAGTCAGAATAAAGATAAAACATTAAAACATTAAAACCAAAACAATTAAAAAAACCCCACCCGGGTCATTCCAGGCCGGCCTGTTGAAACAACCAGGTCTTCAGGTCCCGGCGGAAGGAGCGGAGATCAGGGGCCAAACAGAGATCCACGGGAGCTGGTTCCAGGGGTGGCTCCCCACGAGAAGGCCCTAGCCCTGGGGACTGCCAGCCGACAATGCCTAACCGACGGTATCCCAAGGAGGCCCCTCCTGTGGGGAGAACAGGGCGATCAGCACACGATGCTGGCAGGAGGCGTTCCCGCAAGTACCCTGGACCCAAGCCATTTAGGGCCTTATAAGTTGTTATTAGCACCTTGAAACCAACCCGAAGGCAACTGGCAACCAAAGCAGGTCACGCAGGAGGGCGTAACATGGGAGTATCGGGATACTCCCATCACAGCCCCGCCAGCAGCCCATTCTGTACCAGTTGTAACCTCTGGGTAGTTCAAGGCAGCCTCATGTAGAGAGCATTACAGTAGTCGATTCTAGAAGTGATGAGTGCATGAGTGACCCTTTGAAGGGCATCTCGGCTCAGATAAGGCGGAGCAATGAACCAGCCAACCTGGGCAAAGCCCCCTGGCCACAGCCCCCACCTGCTCCTCCAAACTGAGCTGTGGATCAAGGAGGATGCCCAGATTCCTCACCCTATCCACGGGCGGCAACACCTCTCCCCCCATGAGCAAAGATGGAACATCGCCTGATGCCGGTAAGAACAGCCACCCGTCTTGGTCGGGTTGAGCCGAGCCTATTTCTCCCATCCAGACTGTGCACTGCCTCCAGGCACCGGGACATCACAGAGAGAGCATCACTGATCTGGTCTGGGGTGGAGATATAAAGCTGAGTATCATCAGCATATTGATGATACCTCACCCCAAAATCTGGGTGATTCACCAGCGGTTTCATGTAGATATTAAACAGGAGAGGCGAGAGAACAGATCCCTGTGGCACCCCACAAGTGAGGGGCCTTGGGGCCGATCTGCTCTCCTGCCAACACCGACCTGGAAGCTGCCCGAGAGGTAGGAGGAGAACCACCGCAGAATGGTGCCCCCCCACCCCAACCCGAGCACGCAGAAGGATACCATGGTCGATGGTATCAAAAGCCGCTGAGATCTAACAGGACCAGGACAGAGGAAAACCCCGCCCCGAGCCCTCCAGAGATCATCCATCAGCACGACCAATGCTGTCTCAGTGCTATGTCCAGACCTGAAGCCCGATTGATACGGGTCTAGATAATCAGTTTCCTCCAGGAACAAGGGAAGTTGCTGCTGCACCACGCTCGCCAACAACCTTCGCTAAAAGCGAAGGTTGGAGACTGGACGGTAGTTGTCTAAAACGGCGGGTCAAGGCAAGCTTCTAGAGGAGGGGCCTCACCACCGCCTCTTTCAAGGCAGCAGGAAAGGATCCTCACTCAAGGAAGCATTGACAACTGCCTGGAGCCAGCTGCGCGGTAACCTCCCTGGAGGCATAAACCAACCAGGAAGGACACAGGTCCAATAAACACGTGGAGGACAACCTCCTCCATGATCCTGTCCACTTCATCAAGGGAGACCGGTCGAACTCAACCCAGGTAGAATCAACCAGATCCGCCTGCCACCTCATCATCAGACCACTGCCAGTCCGAGTCCAAGGGCCCGAATCCAGCGACCTTATCCACCAGATGTAAGCTAAATTTCCTCTGCTCTGCCCTGCAAGGGTCCTCCCCCACTTAAAGGAGGAGTGGGTTACCCTGAACAGGGCTGCAGGGCGATCATCTGCAGACGCAATCAGAGAGAAGTAGGCATGCCTTGCCACACTAATCGCTTCCAGGTAGGTCCTAATGTAGGCTCTTAACTGACCCCGGTCGAATTCGGAACGGCTAGTCCTCCACCTGCTCTCTAGGCATCTTCTCCGCTGCCATCCCCCGGAGCTCCTCCAAAAACCAGGGAGCTAACCGGGATCTACGGCGGGGAAGAGGCCGCAAGGGGAATCTTATATGAAGTTCAACAAGAGACAATTTGAGAGGATATTTTAGTCAAAAGAAGACAGAGAATGATGAGGATTGAGTTTGCCTTATTAAACCATCTATTTGAAATTTGCAAACACTTGCAAATGTATACAACTACACAACCACACAATAGGCTTTTAAAAATTTAGTGTATTCTACTGTAACAATTAAAATTTTTAATCATTCTATTACCCCTACCCAAACCTTTTGGTGAGGTCTGTTCTCAATAAAACTATTTTCTGCATTTATACAAATGATTTAAGAATCTTAAACTTAAGAAATGCATTATATTCAAAAATTATACTGTAAGGTAAGAAACAAGACTAAAGAAGTTTGAAGTTTCTGCATCTCCAACTCAAAATGTTTCCCCTGATGTACCTATCTATAAGTTTATATTACATCATAATTGAAAACAACTCTCAGTGAAGGTACAGTAGACAAATTATAATAAATATATAACCCCAAAACAGCAGTGATAAGCAAATATACAACTACGATTAAGAAAAGTAACAAAAAGGTGCCAACCCAACTTAAGCATAGCAATAATAAACTCCAGAAACCATACTGAAAAAATGTATCATAATGGTCTTCCAAAGCTATCTCAACTGCATTGCAGGGGCATACAGTCATTTATTTCAAATACATGAGTATTGACTCATATCTATTTATCATAGCAAAAGAAAAAAGAATGCCTCCTGTAAACTGCTTATCATAGATTGTATCAACTGTAGATCACCTACTTCCAACTGATAAATTCAGTTTAAAAAAAATTAGGACCTAGAGAAACTGAAAGACTCAGATTTGAAAAATGATACTTTCAATTAATCACAAATCAACTTGTATAACATGGCATATAACTATTTTAACAGGATAACTCAGCCTATAAAATATAGTGATTACTCAGTTATCAAGCTAAGAGATTACTTCAGTGTTTTTGAATTGATTGATTCTATGTCTTCAAGTTGTTGTTGGCTCTTAGTAGACACACTTTTCCCCTGACAAAAATCTATCCCTAACCTGGTCTTTCACATCTTCTAATAGTGCACATATTGGAATATTAGGCAAATACAAATCCCAATTGTATTAAATCACTTCCCATCAAAGAAAAGAGAAAATGTCCTATTGGACATTAGCACTCAGAAATGTTACTCCTAAAATGGAAATGGCAACAGACATATCACATGCATGGCAATTTTAAAATGTATGTAGTACCAGAGGGTTAGTAAAAAAATGTATTATCACTACATTTTCAAACCACAAATAAGGGATTCATGTGCTTCAGCATGGATGCTAAGTATCATTGAGTAACTGGTATGAAACTGCTTCATTGAAGAATCGCCTGCTACGCCAGAGATTTCTCACAGACACACATGCAGCATACAACATTCTCTCACTGCAGTTCAAATAATCAACCCCAGATGGCAATTTACATAGTCAACACTGTAAAGGAATCTGTGCTGCTGGCATTCTCAACCTCAATCAGAGAGTATGGGCGTTTGAGAATGTCACTGTTTATTTTTAATTGCTCTGTCCCTCCTTTCGGCAAGTTCAGGCGGTCACACACGTCGAAGTCTATTAGTAGAATAGGTATGAGATGCCACATTATTTGCTGGGAGGGTTCCTTGAGCTTGGAAAGCAGCTGTTTTCCAGTGTCCCCAATGCCCAGTGGGCATCAGCTGTCAATCTCAGTTAGCAAAAGGTCAGGGCAAAGAAAGGTCAAGGAATGTCATAATCCACAATGTGTTATAAGATCTTTCTTCTATTGCTTTGTAGGATTGAGAATTGGTAAAACTTCCCACAGGTAACCTAGTTAAACACTTCATGAAATAGATAACTGGAAAATAAATTTAATCTCCAACTGTAATTTCAACTGTCCATCTCCATATATATGCAGGGAGATGCATGCTTACTTAAAATTATTATGCCAATGCTGAATTATAGTGGCATTCTATCTCTTAGCTTACTCTGAGGCTCAAGTGCTTTTTATCTTTATTGCTTTCTCAAAAGGTACTGAAAACAGTTCTCTTCCATGGAGCATTTGGGCACTATGATGGTATCTCTGTGGGTGAGGGAGAGAATCAGTTGTCCCTTCCACATGGTGCTGTCTTTTGGGGTTTATTTTGAGTTGTAACAGTTTTTATATGCTTAAACTGTTCAGACTCAGTGGAGTTGGGTGGCCTACAATTTTGAAATACAAATAAATCAACACTGCCTCTTTGGTTTGTTTTTTCTTGCTTTTTGGGGGTGGGGGTGGGGCTGGAGGCTTTTTTATGTGGGTGCTGCCTTTATTTTGTGGAAAGTGAGAATAGGTTTGGTATTTATGGTGCTTTTATATTTTTGATTCCTAAAAAAGCCTTGCTTTATTTCGATGATGTAATATATAAATAAAATGATATTCCTACGTAATGAGCAAAGTATGCTTGGAAAGCATCACCATAAAAATAACTTTAATTAACTGATCATCTTGGACACCTCCACAGTGTTTGTTTTACATCCACTTCAGCTTCATTTCACACATGATTCCATAATATCATCTCTCTTCAACAATTAAGACAATCCAGGAGTAGTTCAGCAGAATACTGTATATACCGAACTTGGTTTTCTAGTACAAAGCATTAGAAAACTCCTGCTTCACCAAATCAACTCCTAGACAATCCTCCCCACAGATGTGAATAAACTGAATAGAGGAATGGTAACATGGCACTTCATAGCTCACCTTATGCTGGTGGGAACGATTAGGAACAAAGGATGGGAATTTTTGAATTAAGCAGTGATTTTTACATGTAGAAGTCAGCAGCAACAAAAACAACAGAAAGTCAGTTTGGGAGCAAAAATGGTATCAGTAGGGAAGGGCCTTTCTTAAAGTTAATAATGAGTTTGACCTATTCATAAAGTAATGATACTAATTCTCTATTTCAAGACTAAATCTTGATGGATTTTCCACTTTAAAAAAAAATAGGATTTGATTCTTCTTTCTCTATTATGCCAATCAATTGGCCAACTGAAAAGGTTGTTGCTTTTAAAATACAAGGATAGAACATTTAGATAAAACTGAATTCTTTCATCAAGTCCAACTGGTTGGTAACTGAATTTAGATAGCTGCCAGACTTAACACTGAAAATAGGCTTTTTCTGGATCTAGAAATTTCTTATTTATCCTTTAATTTAATATTTTTTTCATTTACATGTGTTTGTTTGCTGGCCATTTTTTTCATTATAAAGAAAGAGTAGCGTTATTATTTTTATGTCATAATAAGATTTTCTTGAATGATTTTTTTAATATGAACATTTATTCTCAGAAGGACCAAACTAGATTCTTGGACACTTTTCATTGCAGCCAAATATACTGTTAATCTGTTGTTTTTTATTTCACTAAAATATCCTGAATTTGGTCTCTTCTTATTTTTCTGCACCAGTAGAATCAGATGAGATGTTTTCTCTATTTAAGTGCCTTGAAAGAGTTTTTTTTCTCTTTTTTCCTTTTTAAATTTTTTTTATCTCCGTTGTTTCTGGGGTCTCCCCTTTCGAGGATTCAGCTTCAGGCATTTATTTTGCTTGTGAAGTATATAGTTTGCAAATCACGCCAACATTGTTACATCAAAAACTACCCAATTCTGTACAGTATTCCCTAAAGGATTTTTTTAAGTTCCTATTGAGCAAGCCAAATGAAGTCAGTTAGGTAAATGGAATACTACAGGAGCAGCAAAATTTCTGGCCTTTTCTCTCTTTGATAAAGATGTTAGAACCAAAAATGACATACTCACCTTCAAGGCAGGAATTTCCACATTGTCCCCATATTAACTGAGCCTGAAAGAATAGTTCCTGTCATCACAGTGCCTTGGCCCTTGATGGAAAAACAGTGGTCAATGGCCATAAGGAATGATCCTGAAGGATCTCTTGTTGGTATATAAGCCTCTGACTTTAGAACCTAAAAGCAAGAGAAAATAAGACCTGTATATTGACAAAATGTCACATAAGACACAAAGAAATGAAGAGAAAAGGTATGTGATTGATTTCACCATGGCATAGCTTTCTGTTGCAACAAGACTGGAATAGTCCAAGGTCAAATAAATTGTTTGCACTGCCTAGGAGGTGCAGACATAGCAGCAGCAACTGCCTTAAAATTTTGGTGCAGTGCAATCAGCCTGGTTAGCAAAATATGCTACAGAAAAGTTTCTGTCAACACCTATGCAAATACAGCGGCAATAACTATTTGTAACTCTGGGGAAGAAGGGATATGTACCAGTTCTCAGAATGCACATACATATTTAAAAGGTCATAATGCAGATTTTTTTTTTAACTCTCCTTTATTTTCACAACTTTGTCTAATAGAAAAATTATGGCAAAGAACAATAAAGGCACACTGGCAATTGAAGTTTCATTTTCCTCTAGCTCTATCCAGAAATACATCACTAAGAAGAAGCAGCTGGAGAAGAAAGTAAGTTTCAACAAGAAGGGGTATGAGAAGCGGGAGAAGTATCAAGGCCTGAAGAAGGAACTGGAGAACATGTGAAAAGTAAAGGCCAAGGTGGCCCCAGTGGTGACAGGAGCACCCAAAGCTGTAGATTACATCATGACCAGCTGTAAACTGAGCGCAGATACTGATCCAGTATCTGATTTTTTAAAATATAAACAATGCTGTGCTTCAGTAGTTAGATGGCCTAGACATTGGTATTTCAACATAGATTTTTTTTAACATTTATATATATTTTTTTAATTACATTTTATTGGCTTCTGCTAATCTAGATAATCTAGATGAAATGTTAATATATAGTGCTACTCCATGTATGAATACCATACCCTAAACAAATAATAACAGAGCTGAAATCCCAGGAACAACATCAGAGCTCTTTGTCCAGAAGAGTGCAGTGCTAGGAATAGCTAAGACATTGCACAGAACCCACAAATTCCCAGGCCTCTGATAGAGGATCCGGGATTGAGGAAGATACATATCAGCCACCCGCTTTCTTCCTTAGGACCCTGTATTTCTCTGGCTTCTCATACACTTTCTTCCCGATGTTGCTTTCACTTGGCACAGCTACATCTATCGCCACCAGATGTTACTGTACATAATGCCAGCTGCATGGTTGTGCCATTCTGTATATGCGTTCCTGACTGCATTTTACACTCTGTTACAATACGTTGGACTGTCTCTGAGGCAACTCTGCTTCTATGAATCTGGTAGTGCCTGTTTTTATGCTGATATGATCAGTGCCTAGGTGCTGTCCTTTAATTTTAATTCAGCCTTTTTAAATTACTGGTAGGATTTCCCAATTTCTGCCACCTCAACTATCTGTGAATGATATTTAGTTCTATAAACCTGTTGCAAATGCATTTATCAGTCTCAGCTCTTACTCAAGAAATGGGAATATAAAGACTCACTTGCAAAACTGTTAATAAATGAAGAAAAGTTCAATTCCATACATACTTACCTGAGTAAGTACTACTAAAATCAGTGGAGGTTATTTCCAAATAAATTGCATAGGCTTCTACCACTCTATTATCAAAGGCGTGTTTACCAGTCCATTCAACTAGGATTTTGATTACGCCTACAGCCTTGAGCCATCACATAATATTAGCATTTTTAAGATACGCACTCAATTAATTCTGAAACTCCTATTGGAGTCAGAGCTTCTGGAGCTTCTGGACCACCAGGCTTTGCTGCAACAGAAACTATAGGACATCCATGGAACCTGGCCCAAAAAAAGACCAGTTGTATAATAAAGTTACAATTCAGACATTTCCCAGTGTGGTTTACATAATATCACTATTCTATTAAATTTCAATCTATCCCTAGCTATAATTTAACAAAAACAATAATCTAGCTAGTTTCTAAATTGTTTTAAAACTGAAAGAGGCATAACTGGAATTAATTCAACTTTGAATAACCCCCAACCACTGAGGATCTGCTTATCTGAGCTCTGAAAGGCTCAGATGAAGCCTTCATATGAAGGCTTTCATATTTCTTGTGCATAGACTAGTCAGCCTCCTGTAATACTGGCTCTGAAATTATAGAAGGATAATCTAATTTCCTGTAGTATCTCAGGTTGCTTTTTTACTTTCACCAGCATAATTAAGCTATCACCTAGACAAGTTTGTTACTTTCCTATTTTCTTCATGGTGCCAAGAAAATTCAGCTACAAGAACTCAAATCACTTCAACATTGAAAGAAGGTTCTTAATGCTAAACTAACATTTATTGGCATATTTGGTTAAACAAGCCAGAGTCAAATTACCAACAAGCCAAGTAAATGATGGCTTATCTGATCAATACCTGGCTTACCGTTCATCTTTTAGGTCAATATCATAATGTATCTCGGATGCCCTAGCAGAAATAAAGGTTCAGAAAGGCATGGAAGTCACCTCAGAAATCTTCAATGGCTCTAACAAATCCATAGAGGTCTTCTATTTCTATATTGTTTCTTAATAATTGAAGCTTTTGAGTGAAATATTAGAGAAATAATTTCCTATATCCCTTTCTAAAACAGTGCATTTTTAAAAATACATTTGAAGAACATATGGAAAAATATCATATATGGTATAAATTTCCCCAGTGGAACTTTGTTTTTAAAAATAATTTAACCTAACTATTTAGTTTAAATATTAAATAAGCTATTTCTAACAGTAATATATTTAAATTCAGTTTATTCATCTAAAATACATTATTAAGTATTAGCAACTGTAGAGAAGTTATTGACTTCTGGACATTATTGAAACTGCAGAAAAACTGATGTTGGCATTGTTATGATAAGTACTATCAAAGTGCCTTAAGTATATGCTCAACAAGAAGCCCAGAAAAATGTTTAATTGGTAAACCAAATCACAAGTACTTTTTATGAGTTGAAAAGAGGAGATGGCAGAGAAAGACATCTACTGTCAGGGAGAATTAGAAGAAAGAAGAAATTTAGACAAAATAAGTGCATTTTAACCCAAGAAGGATCCTCCTTAAGGCGCAATATCCTTACATTTCTGTGAAATGGATATGGGATTGAAGTGGGCCCAGAAAAGAAATCAGGAAGAATCCAGAATTTCAAGTCAAACACAAGTATATAAGTAGCTACACCTTTACTTCAGAAGAAAACATTTTAGCAGAATTTAGTAATGACTATTTTCCAAATCTTGTTAAGAATGTCACTACCATTAGTTGAAAAAAATGAACCATACATACAGCTGAATATATTCAAGACTGATCAAAGCCAATGTCACTGATATGAAAACTGAATGACAACACATGGTATGAAACAGAATGCTGCAGAGGTCAACTTCAAGGTTGCAGCTACATTCCAATTGAATTGAAATTATTTTCTAAATCTATCAAAACTGGCATAAACATCTGCCAATCAGATACATTGTTTTGGGTCATGGAGCAAATTAGGGCACTAAAGTAATAAGGGGGTTAAACCTTATTGTACCAGTGTCCACACAGAGCATGTAGTTGAGGCATCTATAATCTCTATTAGTCTTATAAATGTACATTTCTACACATCCTACAAATTTTCTTTTCCAGCACAGCCATGGTTCTCCCACATCTCTGTTCCTTGGGGTTCTAACTGGATGGTAATTGTGCTGTTACACCCTGAACTTCAAAGGGAACAGGCACTTTTTGTACAATGGATTCTTTCTCCTTCTTGCATCCCCCATTCCACCCAAAATCTGTTATGGAAGGTTGAAGGACCCTTGGGTAGATCCAAAACCCATGATTGACACAATAGAATATAAATAGTCCTTGAACTTACGACCAGTTGCTTTATGACTGTTTGAAATTATGATGGGCCCAGAACAGGCACTTTATGGCCTGTAAAACACTTCCGAGTGTCATAAAATGTCATATCACCTTCCCCACAGTCACGTGACCGCATTTCAGCTGCTGTGCAAAAAAAATTTTCTTTTTTGAATAGAATAAAATAGAATAGAATAGAATATTATTATTATTATTTTATTAGACTTGTATGCTCCCTCTCTCCCTAAGGGCTCAGGGCGCTAACAATAAAAACCCAATATAAATTACAATAAAAGACCATTAAACAAATACAAGCCTAATCAGTGATTATAAAATTTAAAAAGAATTAAAACAAAGACTAAAAAATCAATCCACACCCCCGAAGTCAGTCCAGACCGGCCTGTTGAAACAACCAGGTCTTCAGGTCCCAGTTGAAGGAGCAGAGATCAGGGGCCAAACGGAGGTCTATGGGGAGTTGGTTCCATAGGACGGGTGCTCCCACAGAGAAGGCCCTACCCCTGGGCACCGCCAGTCGACAATGCCTAACCGATGGTACCCAAGGAGGCCCTGCCTATGGGAGCGTGCAGGCGATCGAATGTGATGCTGGCAGGAGGCGTTCCTGCAAGTACCCTGGACCCAAGCCATTTAGGACTTTGTAAGTTGTTACTAACACCTTGAATAGAATAACAGAGTTGGAAGGAACCTTGGAAATCTTCTAGTCCAATCCCCTGCTTAGGCAGGAAACCCTATATCATTTCAGTATTTTGAGATAAGAAGTAATGATCCCTATACTTTCACCCCCCAAATAATTGTATATATTGCAATCATGTCCCTACCAGTGGTGGGATTCAAAAAATTTTACTACGTGTTCTGTGGGCATGGCTAGGTGGGCGTGGTCAGGTGTGATTGGATGGGTGTGGCTTTTTTTTGCAGCACCTCCCCCACCTCCCCCACCCAGTTTTTTGGTTCTCCTGGCCTCAGGGGACCCTCTGGGGGGCATTTTGCTCCCAGAAGGCTCCCCTGGGGCTTAGGAAGGAAAAAAACAGCATAGGAGGGGCACACAGCACCCCTCCATGCTCTGTTTTGAGGCCTTCCTGGCCTCAGAGGAGCCTCTGGGGGGGGGAGTTTTTGCTCCCAGGAAGCTTCCCTGGGGCCCAGGAAGGCAAAAAATGGAGTGGGGCTGTGCCCCTTCCCTCCATTTTTTGCCTTCCTGGGCCTCATGGAAGTCTTCTGGGCAAAGCAGTAAGAAGCGAGGGGAATCCCGGCATTGTTGGGAGGTTAAAAAAAAAAAACCTTAAGGAGTGACTGGGCAGGTGAGCATTGGGCGGACGCATTGGGTGGGTGGGGCAAGTGAGCGAGCAGCAACTGGGCAACCCGGTTGGGGTGTGGCCAGCCAGAAGTTACTACCAATTGGCAACCTATGCCAAATCCTTGCTACCGATTCACCTGAACCGGTGTGAACCGGCTGAGTACCACCACTGGTCCCCACCCCAGTCATTATTCTCACCCATGCTAATGTTTCTCATAAGAAAGTTGTTTAGAGCCACTTAGTTGCTTTAGTTGTGTTCGTCTATGCTTTTTCCAGCTCTCTTACATCCGTTTTCAAAAACAATGGTTAGAACTGTACAGAACATTTCAGATACACACAGTCCATTAAGGCAAAAATTATATAGTTTATTTTAAATTTCTTTTCTAATGACTGATATCTAAAAATTTCCTTTTTCATATCAGTACAGTATCTTTGTTGACATATCCTTTATAATACCAATATATATTTGTTCCAATTACTTCACTTTATATTTAAGCTGAATCATATTTGTGATTTGTTTCACTATTTGTTCATTTTTTAAAAAGGTTCCTTTGGTTTTACCATCCTGGTATCATTTGCAAACTTGGTTATCTCCTTGCATATTGCAGTGAAGATCATTTATAAACAATTTAAAAAGCACTGATCCCAATTCATATCCTTGAAGTATTTTACCTCTTACTTCACCCCACTAGGAAAATTGCTCATTTATTCCTACTCTTTATTTTCTGATTTTTAATCAGTTAGCAATACAGGTGGTCCTCATTTAACAACTGTTCATTCAGCAATCATTCAAACTTGCAATGGTGCTGAACAAGTGGTACTTATGACAGTACTCAAAGTTCCAGCCATCACTATGACAGATCCCCATAGTGGTTGTATCAGTGTGATCCAGGTGCTCAGCAAGTAGACTGGCTTTCTAAACATACCAATGTCCGGTAGTCACACGCTCACAATTTGTAACCTTCCCCACTGGCTTTCCACAAAATCAATGGGGAAGTCAGCAGGAAGTCAGAATTTACAATCATATGAAGTCCTCACTTACACAATGGAAACCAGGAACTCCTGTATGGCTGTTGCTATGAGGCACTGGACATTGCATATTACATCAGCATAACTTGATGACAGAAATTCCAGGCCCTATTATCACTATTAAGCAAGAACTAACAGTACACAAAAGAACAGCTTATTGCTTGATCACAAAGTTTATTTAAGCATCTTTTATGAATAACTTCAGTAATAAACTTTAGAAAGTGTATAGGTCAACCCTCATTTCTATTTCAATTGACAATCTCAAAAAAAAACCACCCTCTAGAATGTGAAGAGAGTTAACCTTTGCAGAATCCATGCTGATTTTCTTTCATCAAGACTTATTCCTCTATTCTACCTGATAAAAGCTATCTTACTCCTTTGTGGCAGAGGAGTGGGTGGCAGATACAGCACAAAAGAGGAGTGTCAGAAAGAAAACAGGTGTCTTCCCCCCCCGCTCACTTTTACCTATGTTCCAAACCACAATTGATTCAACTTCTAACAGATTATCTTTGAGAAACTATGGCTCTCAACAACAACAAAATGTCTACCATCTTATCTGTGTAACATATTCAATTTAAAGATTTATTCTAAGGAAGTACACTCGGTTCAAGGAATTTCATCAAAAACTCCTAAAGTAGCATAGAAAAAAGAAAATGAAAGTAATGCAATTCCTACTATTTAAGCAGGTTGGGCATGTTACTTACTTAGTGTTTTCCAGGGTCTTATGCATTTTCTTCACCATCTTGTCGATGGCAGCCTGTCTCTTACCCTCGGGAAGAAGATCAATTTTGTTCAAAACTACTACCATCTTTTGGCACGCAATCTGTCCAATAACCAAGCACTCTGCTGACTGAGTTTGCATTCCTTTTGTTATATCTATCACAAGCATCATCAAGTCAATAATCTGAGCACCTGAAAGAAAGGAACAAATTTGTAGGAATCAAAACACTATTTAAATGTAATTGTGAATGCGATAGTGAATGTTTCTTATTTCTGTTATATTTTTATTTAGAAAAAGATAGTTTTGGGAAAACACTGTATAGGTAATGATTCGAGGTGTTTGGACATTCAGTTCCAAAATTAGGACAAAAAATAATCAAAATAAAAAAACAAAAAGCAAAGTCAAAACTCTAAAAGTCAAGACTCTAAATTTGACATAAAAGTCTAGTCTGCAAAGGAAACATCAGAAATGCAAGCTTTTTAAAAATACTTTATTAGATATCAGAATATATTTTTCTGTGTCAATTTTATTAAAACATTTTAATTCAAATGGCCATATTAGAATTGCCATATTTTTCAGACTATAAGACGCTCTGGACTATAAGACGCACCTAGCTTTTGAGGAGGAAAACGGGGGGGGGGACTGCCTCTGCCACTATCTCCCAGCAATCTTCTTCCTTACAGCAAACAGCCTAGACAGCTTCAGCACAGCCTGATTTAGCATGAGCAGCTGATTGGTGGTTGAATCTGCCTCACAGAATACCACTGATCAGCTGTTCCAGGCTGTGGTAAACTCCGCCATCCATCAGTACCGCCGCCGCCCACTGCCACTGCCACCTATTGCCGCCTCCGGTCCCATTTTGGTCCATTCCAGGTGGCAAGAATTGCTGTTGCCTATTCCAGCCGCCCGGAATGGGCCAAAAATGGGACACACAGAAGCCAAAAATGGGGTGCAGATGAGGCGATAGGCGGCAGAGCCGATGGGCGGCGGTGATCCCTGCAGACTGGAACAGCTGATCAGCGGTATTCCAGAAGGCCAATCCAACCACCAATCAGGTGATTGTGAAGTTGACCAGGCTGTTTGCTGTTTGCTGCAAGGAGGAAAATTGCTGGGAGGTAGAGGCCAAAGGGTGGGGCCGGCAGGTGGGTGGGGCCTCAGCAACATTCGCTTTATAAGACGCACAGACATTTCCACCCACTTTTGGGGGTGGAAAGTGCGTCTTATAGTGCGTCTTATAGTCTGAAAAATAAGGTACTGATCACATTTAACAGACCAGGGATGTAAATATTTTCATAACTTACGCAAAAAACTTATGTACTGTGTTCCAAACTCATGTTGTTCCTTCTCTCCTTAGCATGCTATAATTAACTAGGAAGTCTTCAATTAGCAATAGCTTATTATTTTATCCACAATGGAAAATTATGAACAGGTTCAAAATAGACCATAATCTTAAATGAATCTGAAACTTAGAAATAGTTAGAAATGATAGTAAATTCAAAAGTTCCTATCATGAAAGCTTTATGAGTTCACTGGGCAAAACTCACAGCACACCAACTCACAGCACACCAAAAATCCAAACTATGATAAATCCAAACTATTGGATTATGTCCAAACTAAGATAAATCCAGCTTGGTATTTGGCCTCGTGCTTCTCTGAGTTGATTTGTTCAATGATTCATTTATTATTTTTCTTGACTATCAAGTCTTGATTCTCTTCATGTCATGATTCAGATTCTTACTCTGAAGAAGCTGCCCCAGCTGAACCAGTGAAATGTCAGCCTCAGAAAATACTAAGCCAGGAGTTTATCTGGAAGCTTTCAGGAATCTATCAATCTATCAAGGGAAGTATATCATCTCTCAAAGTGCAAAGATCAAAGACATGACAGAGGGGCTTGAAACAGGACCTGTGGTGGCGCAGTGGTTAGAAAGCAGTATTGCAGGCTAACTCATTGCTAATGGCCAAGAGTTCAATTCTGACTGATTCAAGGTTGACTCAGCCTTCCATCCTTCAGAGGTTAGTAAAATGAGAACCCAGATTGTTGGGGGTGATATTTTGGCTCGGTAAACTGCTTAGAGAGGCTGTAAAATCACTATGAAGTGGTATATAAGTCTAAGTGCTATCACTATTATCCAACTAATCAAGGCCACTGATTATTATACCTTTCTCCTCTTTCATGTTGGGATGAACAGTACAATAAAAAAGAGCCTGAAAAAAAAATTAAATGTCTAGGCCAGGGGTGTCAAACTCATGTCATCACAGCAGCATCACATGACATATAGGACTTTTTCCCCTTTGCTAAACCGGGAATGGGCATGGCCAGCGTGTGACGTATCTGGTCCATGGGCCAGGAGTTTGACAGCCCTGGTCTAGGCAGAAAGGCAAAAGACTTAAGAGCACAGGTGGTGTTTTCATCTATACGTCTGATGCATGGTCAATATCCAATGAAGTAACAGCAATAGCACTTAGACTTATATACAGATTTATAGTGCTAGTGCTAGTACAGCCCTCTCTAAGCAGTTTACAAAGTCAGCATATTGTCCCCAACAATTTAGGTCTTCATTTTACCCACCTCGGAAGGATGGAAGGCTGAATCAATCTGGACCCATGGAGGATTTCAGAGGTAAACTGCTGGTTCAAGAGATGGTGCTGTCAAGAAAAAAATGTATTTGTAGACCCTGGTCTACACTATCTCCATGTTGGCCTTCGTCAAGAGATGGGATCCATCTCACAAGGACTAGGAAGAATGTGTTTGGAAGAAATCTCACTTGTGTCTATTACTCTGACAATCTGAGGGACAAAAAGGACAAGTCTAAAATATCTTCAAATAGCCCAAAACTTCAAGACACAATCAGAAAAGTTAAGGCTCATAATTCAAAATCAAATGAGTTAACAATATCAAAAACAGTATCAATCAAAAAGCATCTAGTTTAATAGACTGAAATATTCCTTCCACATTCCAAACAGAACAACAATTTTTCATTCAACAATTATTCAGAGAATAGAGGTAACTTATCTTCTTCATCAGGGTCCCATGCTTCTGCATCTGCTCCAAGGTGAGATTCAGTTGCCTAGTATATCTCCATAAACTGGAGAGTGGATAGCCACTTTGTGACTGTACATATTCACAAAATTGGATGGCTGTATCATTACGATATTATGCTTGAAGATAATGAGGTGTGGGAGAACTTGACTTTGAACATAAGCAGGGGAACAGAATGCACCATTTGTCATTTACTTGCACTTCATTCTCTATGCTTCTTTGTTATGTCTGAAATGTAATCTCTGCTTTTCCCTCCACACTTAGATGTGCAAGCTCCCTCAGAAAAGGAGGCTGTATCTCTTAGATATCCAAGGCATTCTAAAGAAGCACTGAGACCCTGAAATATAAAGCATATGGGCTTCCTGTACTTCTCCCATGCTACTAGAAGAAATTCAAAATTAGTTTTAATAAAAACTATTAAATCCATATTTCACTCCAAAGATGTATTTGGTTGAAAGAACTGATATATTTGGTGATTAGTAGTGTGTAGAAATTTCTTAAGACATACTTTTATTTTATTTTTTTCTCGGAACATTTAAGAAAAGTGCAAAATCTGATTCCAATTTACATATTAAGTCAGTAAGGATTAATTACTTCATGTTAAAACACTAATCAAATGACCTATCTAGGCCCACAACATAACAAACTTTAGAAGCCTTCAAACACAAAGATTCTGACTTCTGACATTGTAGTTCATAAGCACTTCCCGATATTCATGCTATATGGTTACTTAAATCAACCTGTGGATTCTGTACTTCCCCAGGCACTCCAGCAGAGTTAGCCACTCTGTTTGCTCTTAATTTTCTTCACTTTTTAAAATGTTTCTGACATTCATTTTAACCCAACTATTAACTGAAAATTATCCCAAACTGAAGCAAAAATAAAAGATGCAATTTGTAAATTAAGGCAAGCTGATTGAAGTATTATGCATTTCCAGAATAGAGCTGAATTCTTAGAACAAGTAACAAAATTAATTGATTCCATGACTCTCTTCTTAGCCTGTAATATCTGTTTATATTTGGTCTTGAAGGGCAGAAGATCCTAGGTTGAATAAGAATGAGATCTTTTTTATATTCCTTAAAGCAAGAAAGCAGTCGTTTCTTGGCTGCATGGCATTTGCTATCAAGCCAAAGATGTTTAAAAGAGAATTCCTGTTAACACCAGATGGACAACTAAAGAGAATTGGCTGAAGGAGCTGAACAAGTTTGAGGACTCCAAAGGCACTGATAAGGGCAGACTCATCCATAACAAACTTAGCCTCATTTGTTTAATTGTCATTCTTCTATTTTCTGGCTTAGTTAAGGACAAATGGGAGTGAAGATACTATTATTAACAACAGGGTTAACATTTGGCAATCTGTGGGTATCAAAGACAGCAGAGCCGGGCAAAGGAGTTACCCTTCCATAATGGAAAACTGATTGGGATTTCAAATCCTTTTAAAATGAAAAGGATTTCATTTTATGCAACACGTGTGGTATGGATTGCTTAAAAGGCAGTAAATTCATTAAATGCCAGGCATGCTTGAGAGTCATTCAACCATGCACAAATCTATTTACCAGTGGCAGCAATGGAAAAACTACCCAAAGAAGTTACAATTGCTCTTCTAAAGACCCAGGGACTCGAATTGAGGCTGGTCAAAGATAAACGAAGAGAAACCTGATTTAACTGCAAGGAACAGGTCAGCTTTGATGAAGTAACTTCTCTGAGTACTTACACACTTCCATCAATAATTAGACCTTTATTGGCTTATAATTTACTGTCCTTTTGCCCTAAGGGATGTCGCTTCACTAGATTGTCTATTTGAGCATGAGCTTCAATAAAGGCAGGGAAACTTTCTGTGTGCTTTTGTGCAGAGCCTTCCAAATCATTTTTAACAGGTCTAAATTATTTTTAGGAAGGCTAATTGCTCAAACATTTAAACAACAGTTATAGCAAACATGGTTTTGCCATAAATTTGGTTGTGCCATCTCATACTGGCAGTTTTTCCCAGTCCTTGCCCTCTACAATCATGTTCTTTTCTTTAGAAGAAACTGGAGAGTGAGTAAAATCCACTGAAAAATTATTTATTTATTTTACACATGGCTTACCTCGCCATCAACTGAGGGGAGCAGCAAAGAATCTAACCAATGTATTCATTCCTCACCAAGGGATGCAGAAAGGTCCAGTAATTGCTGTTTTTCTATTTCAGTTTGTAAATCCCATACAAGAGCCTCGAATTTGGCAGATGGGAATCAGGGAATGGTTACTTACTGTTTCTTTCTGCAGAAAAAGCTCGTCAATTTGCAGCTATTTAGCTGCCTTGGAAGAGTGCTGTGAGCCAGGACTGGCTCCATGATGCTTCTTCCTTTTCCCTCATTTCCCCAAATGAGAAGCCTCTGTTCTTTCCTTCTTGCTGCCTGACTTTTTGTCTTTTCCTCCCAGGGAGTTGCTGATGTATAAGAAAAGTCACTGAATTACTTTGATGGGTCTTGACCCATTCTAAACTGAAGGGCAGCTCAAAAGACATCCTATCCCATCAGATGGCTATCACGCATCCCATTGCCAGAACTTGCATCCTTGCTGCAAACATCTGTTCAGGAAGAACAAGGCAAAAATCTGACGGTCAAAATCAACCTGCTTGCACCAGCCAGCTTCCAGCAACTAGCTTACACTAATGTGTCACATGACACTGCCCTGTTTGCAACCCATTCCATCGAAAAACATTATGAGGACTTCCAGGGAAGCAGTGGAGAACTAAAGACAGGAAGCAGAACCGATGGCCGTGGCAGAAAGAGGAGCCGATGAATGAAGCAGTTCGCTGAATTCCTCTCCTCCATTTAAAGGAAAGGGGCCTGGGGATTGATTCCCCGCTTCCCATAATGAGACCATAAAATGGCAGTCTCCTCCAGGTTTCAGAACTCTGGAAGTCAGGAGAGTCACGCATACGGTTGAGAAGATTTTGTCCAAGCCACAGTTGAGAAGCCTTTGAAGAGATACTGGGTTCGCCTACTCTCTTTCTCGATCACTTTTACTGTAAATGACTTGTAGATTGGTTTTGTTTTTGTTTGCTTTTTTGGTATTAGGAACTTTCAGAAGGACAAGTTTTATTACCCTGCGTGATTTTCCTGTAACTCGAGTGAAAAGAGGTTTCATGTCAGTTTAAAACGTAAAGATAACCTTTTTTATTTGGAAGTAAAGAGCAAAAGGGTGAATGGAATGTTGATTTTGGAAAGCTTTGAAGTGGTATAGGAGGTCGGATTGACTGGAAATAAGATTTTGAAACAATTATAATACTCCCTGTGGTTTGTTTAAGATATTATTAATATTATTAAAAATATATGACAATTTTGAATTTAAGTGTAAAATATTTTCCTGGGAAAATGTTCAGGATGAGAGAAAAACAAGGCAAGAGGATACTTGAAGGCTGGTTACTACAGATAACCAGAAAGAATTAAAGATTGTAATTAAAAAAGAAGAGTTCTAATATAGAATGGAGAAAAGTATTTCAACTCTGGAAGAATTCAAGGGTACTTGATAACAATGTACCCTGAACTTTCTCTTCGACTGTCTGAGACTATAAAAATAGATTTAAAAGAAAATATAGAAGAGGCTATAACTGAAAATCATATTATTTTGAATATGGATTTAAAACTGGCAGGATCAATTCCATTAAGGACTGTCTCTCTCAGCAATAGAAATTTGGGGCTCAATTGTGGTCGTAAGTCAAGGACTGTCTGCATCAGGAGAGCAGAAAGATGTTGGCCTTGGGTTCGTGACTCTGGTGCTATTGCTACCACTGAGCATATCCTACAATAATTTCAGTATTCCTACAGATGCTCGTTGCCCAAGTTATCAGAATCTCTCATCAGAATCTCTACCACCTCCTCCCTGGTAAAAGAGAAGGCTGGAGGAAAAGCAAAGAGCAAAGAGAGCTAGTTTGGTTTATAGAATAACAGAATTAGAAAGGACCTTTGAGATCTTCCAGTTCAATCCCCTCTTCAAGCAGGAAATCCTATATCATTTCAGACAAATGGTTGTCCAATCTCTTCTTACTCCAGTGTTGGAGCACCCAAAACTTCTGGAGACAAATCATTCCACTGATTACTTGTTCTGCCAGGAAATTTCTCCTTAATTCTAGGTTGGTTCTCTCCTTGATTAGTTTCCATCTATTACTTCTTGTTCTGCCTTCCGGTGCTTTGGAGAATAGCTTGACCCCCTCTTCTTTGTGGCAGCCCATGAGATATTGGAACACTGCTATCATATCGCCTTCCTTTCAATAAAATGGTTCTAATGGTTAAGACACAAGGCTAGAAGTAGGGATACCATGAGTTCTAGCCAGATGGATGACCTTGGCTCAATCACTCTCTCTGGCTCAACTGACATCACAGTGTTATTGTTGTGGGGAAAATAGGAGAAAATATTTTCTGCCTTGCGTTGGTAATAAAAATAATAAAGGCGGGATATAAGTATTAAATAAATAGCACTGTTTTTATTACTCCCCCATACATGTTACACTTGGACTTTGGGGGTATGAAGTCACTGTGTAAAATAATCATCCCTTATCCACACACACACAAAATAGAGGAGGGGCGCCCTTTAACCACAGAACTAGGACATGTCTTTATGAAACAGATTCCAATATAATTTGGAAGCTCCCTATCAGAGGGACAGATGGTTAGCAGATTCTTTCTGCAAAGTAAAGACAGGAAAGTGGCACAATGGAGCCACTATTGGCCCAAAACAGGCTATAACAATCGAGGCTGGGGTTCTTCTCCAAAGACTGAGAAAGATGAATCCTTGGTCATTCATCCTTTGCCTTGAGTAGCAAAAGATTCAGGAATGTGATCCCAGACATGGACCAAAGTTTCCCTTTGATAATCTGCTGGGGATAACCTTTGACCATTCTGATGACGGTGATCTTTGGTGTCCAGCATTCCTCACCCTTATCCAAATGAGTGGGACTGCTGAGAGTTGCAATTCAGCAACTGCTAGAGGGCCACAGATCCATTATATATTGAAAGGCTATATAAATGTGTTACCTCATTTGGAATTAGAAACTAGGCTTCTCTTCTAGCAACCGCTTCCCAAATCTCCAAATCAGTCTTGCTAATGCATTAGATAAATGCTTTTAAATGTATTAAATGAATCAACTCTATGCTTTCACCTTCATTCTTCTAGCACCAGATTCTATACCTCAGTAATGATCCTAGTCCTAGCCCTGTTATATTCCCTTCCCTTCTTATCTCAGAATTCATCCTTCAACCCATTGCTTCTAAAATGTAATGGACAATGAATCATAGTTTCTGCATGATTTGAAGAAATAATCATAGTGTTTTATAACAATGGTCTCAGAATTTGAAATAAAAAAGCCACTTGAAATATTATATTAAATATTAAATATTAAATATTATAGCTGTCCCCAAAATGCTGCATCATACTGCATATAGAAAATATAGTACCGTAAGCAGTAGTATTCAAAAAAGTAACTGAGTAAAAATTAGCTCAATGTAAATCTTTACAAGTAAGTGGTTGGTTTACTGGTGTGAACTTCCACAGCTTGCATTTCTTGGACAGTTGGACTTCAGGACTTAGGACCGTAGTTCTTGATGTTTCTCTGGCATCTTTGGTTGAAGATGCCAGTTGCTGGTGAAACATCAGGAAATCTGTTCTCTAGACCATAGTCCTAAAGGCTGAAGCTCAACAATGCCCAAATGGAGAGTTATTTTAATGAAATAAACAGCTCAAGAATATAAGATTAACTCAGAAGCAGATTATTCCAGAGATTTATTTCTTGGAAGGAATGTGAAAGATAGGCTTATTCTTAGCAACGTGTGCATAATCTAACTGCCTTACATTATATGTAGACTTCAAGGCAGTGCTTGACAACAAAAGCTGAATCAGGCCTGACAATGCCAGAAGAAGCCTATTTCTTCTTTCAAACTTCTGTCCCAGTGCACCTTGTCTCCCTCTGCACTGAATAGTCTTTTCTTCGAGACTAAGAAACTATCACTCTGTACATTGTTCCACAAAAGTAATCCACTTTCTGAGTACACATAAATATACCTTCTCCATAACCCACTGAAGATGAGAAATCATCTGATCAGAGATAGAAAATTCTTTCTCAAAAGTAAATGGGAAAATATATGTATTTCATCATTGGCCCATAGGTTGCTTTAAGAATTTCAAAAAAATAAAAGCTTCTAAGAAACCCCAAACAAGGTAACTGATTTCTCAGTACCTATGTTTCTCAAGAAAAGTGGTACATAATTATCAAATAATTTGCTTATGAGGCAAATTAGCTTGTTTTGCTCTAAAGGACAAAAATATGGCAACATTAACCCTGACAGATGGTTTATGTCTAAATTTCTGTATACAAAAGGAGTCAATCATAGGAATTTACTTTTAAATCAGGATTTTCACTTAAAAGACTATCTAATCAACATCCAATAAAAATAAAACAATTACATTATTTCAATATATAATTGAAACATTTCTATAATCACTGTGGGCTATATGTTTTAACAGTTAGTCTCTTATAACACTTCTTTTATTTCTCACAATTCAAAAACTCTTAATAATTCTATAAGCTCGCTGAACACAATTTGAACAGTTAAATTATAAATTCTAGGCATGAGTTGTGTGTTCAGGTATTTTTATAAGTGAATACGAACACCAAAGATGAATTTTCAGCTACTCAGTTCAAAGCCTATGAACTTCTGCCCCTAAAAAGAAAAAAAACCAAAAAGGTGCCTTGAGCTTGGCACATGATTATACTATTCCATCAGTATCTATCAATATCAAAAACTGTAGAGCCCTTGATCTTGAAACACAATAAAAACTTAGCAAGAAGAAGAAAAGAAGATCCAAATGAGAATGAGTTAAGAGGTTTCACATGCAATAAGAGAATAGTAAATATTCTCTTTATTTGTCTCTTTAAACTACTGCTAACAGTTAAGTTTAATTCTTAAACAGAATTAAATTTAACTGGTATTCAATTCCGGAATTGAATACCAGTTAAGGAATTCATTGGATTCACAGAAACAGCATAACTCATCTTTCACTGAAAGAAAAGAAATTTAGTATATAGATGCAAAGTAAAGTTGAACCACGGGCTACAATGAGTTACCATGTTTTAGAAAACTAAATAATATTTCATCTAATATATTGTAAAATATATGTGTCCACTGATATGTGTTCATATTTGTTTTTTGTGCTTGTGTGATTTTACCATGTTAGGATTTCCTCTTAGCCTAGAAGAAAAAAAATCTGCTGTTCTCAAGTATCACTGCTATTTAGGGGCAGAGCTGTTTTAATATGTACTTCCCATTCTGGGAAGAAATTCTTCAATTAATAAACCGGGTGGACTGAGGCGAGTTTTAAAAGGTTTAATCAATTTCATCTGCACTTAGGATAAAAAGACTGATTATTCTCCTCTTTTCCCCTCCACACTAAGCTTTTTTTAAATCATAAAATAAATATTTTATTTTAAATTCTTTGAGATTAATATCTCCTGTTTCAGGAAATATTGTCTGTTTCATGCAGTGAGTATGAAACTTCCTCCTGTGACCCCACTCTTAACATTTTTTTTGTGTGTGTGCTTTTAAAATTCCTATTCTGAAGCATGTAAATTATTCTCCACTTCTTATATAGTAACACCTTGGGAGAAACTATAAGCAATTCAGGATTTTTGTAGGTATCTCTAGGAAATGGTGGGGTGAACACTGAAGTTTTTCTGACTGTGCAAACCTTCAAAATCCCACATTAAAGAAAAGGACCAAAAGTGCATGGACTATACAAGAGGGGGGGAAAACCCTCTATAAACCAATGCAAATCATGTGTCAGAACCGGATACCCGAGTTTAGACAGACAATATTTTAAAAAGAAACAGGAATTCCCAATGTGATTCCAACATCCCATAAGCATTTTGAGATATGCTATTCCAACTGGAAGGTATCACTAAAACCTAAAGGACAGAAGTCTTGGATAAGCAACCACTCTTTAATTTTTCATTTGCTTCCTCTGAAAATCCAACACAGATTACTCAGGATGTTTATAAAAATTGCTGGAACATATTTTATGTATTTATTACAAAGGATTTATCTGCAGTGCCTTTACGCAATGTGTAATTACAGTAAATCCTAACTCACTGAATCTTGTTTTGAATAAAAAGGGGCTAATTTTTAATAAACAATGAAACTAAGATTCCATGATTTCTGATTGATTTACAACTATAAATCCCTATTGACTCACCTTAAGTATCATAGAGATCACTACATTCTTTAAGCCTCATTATCATCTTCCTCATCTGTCAATCAATTTATAGTAAGGTATAGTGGTTAGGGTACCAGACTAAACCACAAATCACCAGCTTCTTACAACCAGCTCAGATGTGTAAATCAGGGTGACACATTTTTTCTGACTGAAATACATAGCTTCTAAATCTAAAGTAAAGGCTTGTGGGCCGAATCCAGCCCATGGGGTGCTTAGATCTGACCCATGGGGCCGCCTGGAAACAGCAAAGGACTGGCCCGTGATGCCTCTGCCAGCAAAAATGGAGCTTAGAGGGCTGCGCATGCCCTCCTGAGCTCCATTTTTAAGCAAAGGCCTGAGAGGCCGTCGTGGCCAAAATTGTGTGGTGGCTGCATGGCTCTCCTGAGCTCCATTTTAGCTGGCAGAGGGCTGCAGGAGGCCATTGTGGCTGAAAACAGGGCATGGAGGGGCTGCGCACAGCTCCCCCAAGCTCCGTTATTTGCTGGCAGAGGGCCGTAGGAGACCATCAAGGCTGAAATGGGGTGCAAGGGGCAGTGCATGGCTTTCCTGAGCTCTTTTTCACTGGCAGAGAGCTAGCAAAACAAACTAAAAATGAAACAAAAGGAAAAATGTTTCCCTTTTTGCATTTGAGCAAAAGAAGGGACACAAAAGGAGAAAGGGAAAGAAGATTGACAAAGAAAAAGAAAGGAAGATAGGAAGAGAGCAAGGAAGAAAAAATAAGGAAAGAGGGGAAGGAAGAACGGAGAATGAAGAGGGAAGAAAAAAGGGAAGGAAAAAAGGAAGGAAGGAAGGAAGGAAGGAAGGAAGGAAGGAAGGAAGGAAGGAAGGAAGGAAGGAGGAAGATTATAATGAGAGTGAGGGAAAATCTCAGGGAAGTCCTGCCTTAGCACTTGGCCACCACAGGTGCCCCCGACACAAGTGACATCGAGCCCACCATGGCCACACTTGCCCCTGGCCATGCCTCCCCAGCCCTCTGAGGTCAAACACAACCCTGATGCAGCCCTCAATGAAATCGAGTTTGACACCCCTGTTCTAAATGGATTCTAGGTCTCCTTCCTGAGTTTACTCTGCTTAAAGGTATCTATTGTAATAATTTTGTGTTTAAATTCATATTTTCATTTTACACAACAGGATATGTTAAAGCTATTAAAGTTAAATTGTATAGCTTCACTCATATATGGTAGCTGAATTTCATAAATTAAATATGAAATCCAACAGGATGACTATCAGACTTGAAACAAGTGCTATTAAATGAGACGGTTGAAAAACAGGAACTGTTAGCTATCACAAACATTAGTCTGGTAGGAAAGTATGCAGCAGTGCATCCCAGGCTTCTGTCCTGGGTCCAATGATGTTCAACGTTTTCATTAATGGTATAAACAAGAGGATAGAAGAGATGTCCATCAAATTTGCAGATGACATAAAGTTGGGAGACAGCAGAGGAGACTATTAATATCACAGGAAACAATATCATGGTTGAAAAGAATCTTAATAGACTTGAATCTTGTAGGCATAACAATATGCAATCTGATGACAAGAAATATAAGGTTCTACACTTTATTTACCTTTCTTTTAGTAAGAAATGGTTTAATGTTATATGTCCATGATGGCAAACCTATGCCACGCGTGCCAGAAGTGGCACGCAGAGCCATTTCTCCGGGCACACCAGCCATCGCCTGTTGTTCTTCTGGGTTCCAGTGCACACATGCGCTCTGGCCAGCTGGTCTTCATGCATACGGGCGCCAGAAACTGAAAGAGCAGCTCCCGAGCACATCGCACGCCGGCTAGCTGATGTTCACATGTGCATGTGTAGAAATCGAATACAAGGTGATTGTCATGGATGCGTGTGCCAGGAACCTAAGCTTCCAGTTTCCAGCACTCCCCGTGTCGCTCGGAATTGCTCTTCGGTTTTCAGCTCAGTGCCAAAAGGTTAGCCATCACTGTTATATGTGAACCAGGTCAATGAAAGAATATTGTGAATAGAATTCACAGTTAAAAAGCTATTGAAAGGTATGTATATATCCCCAGCCAAAATGCAGTAGGAAGTCATATCTTAGTCATGCAACTATCAAAACAACTTGAGACTTCAAAATGAAATACCTTTTACAAATATATTGGTCAAATTGAAAAGTTACATTGACTATTTTTTCACATTATAAATATCCAAGTCCATCAACCAGAGCATTCAAATCCTCCTTGAGAAAAGGTATTATATATTATATTTTTCATTCTTAGATACAAGCTTAAATAACCTTAAATAACCTAAAAAGATAAAAAGGATCCCTGTGGACACAGCAGAGTGCCAATGTTTTCTTTCAAAATGCCAGAATTTGAAATTAATTCAAGAGGTTTCAAATTTTAAAAAATCTATTCAAGTTGTAAGTGGTCTTCAAATTTGGGGCCTGCCTGCCCGCCTGCCTGCGAACTAAGTGTTAATAAGAGATTTTTTAAATGGCAATATGGGTACGAAGCAGTAAACAATAGACAAAAAAAAATCACAACATTTAGGCCTCAACAAGACATCTAAAAGGCAATTCAGTAATACCATATTAATTATTAATATGTGCAAATAACTATATATGCATTGTAGGAAAAACAGAAAATGCAATATAGAGATATTATATTAACTATTAACTATAACATAGTAATATAGATACAGTACACCACTGATTACACTTTAAGAGTTCCAATCTGTTTGATCAACTATCTCTTCTCTCTACCACCCACAAAAGAAGCCATGTAAGAACATTATTCAGATGAGCAAAGGTACCTGAACAATTAAAAAAAGGAAACAGATCATCTATACAACAACTTTCAATAAAATGGATACACACAAAACTTTATCAAATCGTGCATGACCATTCAGCTTACTACAGCACTACCAAAACATATTATGAAAAGTATAATATTATCATAGATCAAAAGCATCTTAGAAACAATCCACAGACAATTACAACTACAGGCATTATCACAGCACACAAGCCAAATAAAGCCCACCAAAACATCTTAAGTAATCCAAAGAACCCAACAATATATTCTCTTCTACTGGAACTAGTTCTTCTCTCATATACAATAACTTTTGTGAAACATTTTTAACATGTGAAAGGCTGGTATTACCTGATACGCCTTCTCCATGAGCTGCTAAGAGCATCCAGAAGTGGGAGGTGCTTGGTCTCTCGTGATGCAGGCTGGGCTAAAATCTTGCTGGGGCGCTCCTCCTCCTGGAACTCCACCCCAGCAGCCCCAGTTTGGCTGAGAAGTGAAGTGGCAAACCTGCCTATACTTCACCTATCTACAAAAAAAGTTTGGCGGGCAAAGCCCCCCAGATGGAAAAAGGGTGGGGCTGGATGCTCTTCGCAGCTCATGGAGAATGGTATCGGTAAGTACCAGCACCTTTCTCCCCGAGCTGCTCCGAGCATCCATAAGTGGGACATACCAAAGCTGGAGTTGTCCTCAGGGAGGATGCCGTCTGGTACTAAATCTACTCTCGGTCCCTATGTACCTGCTGTAAGACCCTTCTGCCAAATGAAGCCTCAGCAGAGGCAAACACATCCACCTTATAGTTAGTGTATGAAGGAGGCGAAGGAGAGACCAGGTGGCCGCCCTGCAAATTTCATCTATCGAGGCCTGAGTGGCCCAAGCAGCCGATGTTGCGCTTTTATGTGTTGAGTGGGCAGTAATACCGATGGTACAGGGATAGATTGAACCTCATAAGATTTTGCTATTGAGGCCCTGAGCAATGGCGTCGTGGAAGAGACTTTGTGACCCTCAGACCTAGGGAGAAAAAAAACAAAAGGGCCTCCGTCTTCGGAAGGGCATGTGCGTTGTATGTATATGCAATGCCGGTGCACATCAGTGATGCCATTGCCGTTCCAGATGATGAATCGGGTTAGAACAGAAATTGGGAAGGACCAGTTCCTGTGCCCTATGGAAGGCAGAATTGACTTTAGGTACAAGCGTAGGATCAGGCCTGAGGACCACCCTGTCTGCGTGGAACACACAGAGGTCCTTGCGAATTGATAAGGCTGCCAATTCTGATATTCTCCTCACTGAGGTAATGCAACCAAAATACTATCTTATACGTCAGGAATTGTAGACTGACAGATGGTTCTCAAGGGTTCAAAGGGAGCCTTGGAAAGTGCTGACAGAACTTTGTTCAGGTCCCAGGTTGGGTACCGGTGGACAACTGGTGGGCGTAAATTGGTGGCACCTACTTGAAAACTGCGAACCGAGGGTGTTGAGAAACTGAGCGAAAATCACCAAAGGATATAACTGAAGCCAGGGCATACTTGACAGCATAAAGTGTTAGGGACAGTCCCTTATCTAGTCCCTCCTGCAGAAAGTCCAACAGCTGTGCTACCGATGGAGAGGTGGGAACTACCCTGATTTAGTGCACCATTTACAGAAGATGCTCCAAGTGGCATTATATATCGCACAGTTGATGGTGCCTAGCCACTTGTATAGTATCAATTACTCTGGCGAAATGTCCTCTGACCTCAGACGTTCCCGCTCAACCTCCAAGCGGCTAGACTGAACCATTGCGGGTCTGGGTGAAGGACGGGCCCTGAGAGATATCATGGGCGATGGAATTCTCCAAGGTTCTTGGATGGATAAGCTCCTCAGGTCCATAAAACCATGGCCTTCTGGGCCAATGGGGGCCACCACTAAAATCTCCGCCGTTCTTCCAGAACCCGTTGAATCAGCCTGGGAATCACTGGAAGAGGAGGAAGGATATAGGAGACCTGAGGGCCAAGGGCAGCGGAGGCGTTGACATTCTCCGCTCCTTGGGACGGGTACCGGGAAATGAATCGCAGTAATAATGTTGTTGAGGGGAGAGGCAAATAGGTTGATTACAGGGAGGCCGAATTTCTGGACTGCTTTCTGAAATAATGAGGGGTGCAGACGCCATTCTGTCTGGTCGAGCGTGGCCCTGCTGAGCCAGTCCGCTCGCACATTGGTGATGCCCGATATGTGCTCGGCTTTGACGGAGAGGAGGTTGTTTTTGGCCCACCAAACCAATTTCTCCGCCTCTCGCATTAGGCGTTTGGAGTGTGTGCCCCCTTGTTTGTTCAAGTGGGCCTTGACGGTAATATTGTCCGTGAGCACCAACACATGGTTGGAGCGCAGTGTTGAAACAAAACTGCATGAGGCAGGTGAGCGGCCCTCAGTTCCAACCAATTGATGTCTTGTGCTGCGCTCTGGAATGGTCCATTGTCCCTGAGCGTGTGGTAAAGATAATGAGCCCCCCCCATCCACAGGCTGGCGTCTGTCGTGATGGTCTCTCTTGGAGGATCCCTGAAAGGACAACCCCTTTTGATTGTTGCAGCAGTCCACCAATGAAAGGATCTTGAATCGGTGGATGGAGCGGTAACTTGGGCCCTGGAATTGTCCCTCCCGACCATTGGTACGGCAGCAGGAACCACTGCAGAGCCCTGGCATGCAAGCGGGCCCAGGAACTATGGATATACAAGAAATCATCTTCCCCAGTAATTGGATAGCGATACAGGGGAACCCTTCTAAGGACTGATTTCCTGTACCAGTTTCCTAATACTTTCCTATCGGGTGAAAGAAAAAACATGCCCTGTGTGGTATCAAGAACCACTAGATGAATTAGTCTAGTTGTGGGGGTTAGGTGACTCTTGTCCCAATTTATAGAAAACCCATGACTCTGAAGAGTGGAAATGGCGATAAGGGAATCTGCCTTAGACTGCTGAATGGATGATGATAAAATCAAAATGTCATCCAAGTAACACTGTAGCCTAATGGGTCTGCTCCTGAGGAAAGCAGCCAGTGCCACCAGGACCTTGGTAAAGGTCCTGGGAGCGAGAACAGTCGAAAAGGAAGGGCGGCGTATAGTAGTGTATGTTATTATAACAAAACCTAAGAAATTTGTAATGGGAAGGCTGAATCGGTATATGCAAATATGCCTCTGTAAGATCAATAGATGTAAGTATGTCCCCTCCCCTCCTGATGCCAAGTAAGATTGATTGTAATGTGGTCATCTTAAACTTACAATACAACAGAAATTGGTTGAGACGTTTCAGATCTAGAATCGCCCAGCCCCCAAACTCTTGGGACCACAAAGAGATGGGAATAAAATCCCTGACCCTGTTGATCTAAGGGTACCATTGGCCCGAATCTCCAATAAATGGGAAATGGCAGATTGCATGAGAGCTCTCTTCATGGGGTCTCTAGAGGAAGGACATTTCATAAAGAAGTGCGGTGGGTTGGAGAGGAACTCAAGAGCCAAACCAAACCTGATGGTATTTCTCACCCAGGCATCGGAGGTGGAGGAATCCCACTGGTCAGCAAGAACCTTAGCGGCCCCTATGGGCTGGGTCCCCTCATCATTTGGAACAACGGGAAGTTCCTGCCACTAGCTCCCTGAACTGTCTCCTGTTCTGCCCCCTCGTCTGCTTCTGCCGGCAAAGTGGGAAGAGTCCGACTGTTGCCCCTGACTCTGTGTTGGAGCCCTATGGAACCTGGAATAGTAGTGTCCCGGTAAGGGGCGAGAGGGGCCTCTCTAAATGGCTGCTGAGGTCAGGAATCAACCTCCTAAACAGAGAGGGAGAATCCTCTTCTTGATTTTGTCTCAATAAGGAGAGGATCAAGGGCCTTGCCAAATAGTTTCTCCCCAGATATGGGTGCAGAGGCAAGCTTCCATTTGTGCCTTGCATCTGCCTGCCAATGTGGAGCCACAATAGACGTCTGGCACAGACTTGGGAAGCTATGGCGAGAGGAAAACTTCACTGTTGAAAGTTGCTTCTGCCGAAAACTCGGCAGCCGCAATTATCTTGGCGACATCCTGATGCGCCCGGGTATTGGAAGCTGGTATTACTTCTCTCAGATGGCAAAGCCATCTGAGGGAGCCTAAATAAAGAAAGAGGCGGCCGTGGCGCCCTAATAACCAGCGTCAGAAGCGTCGCTCTGCGCAAGGCCATTTCAGCCCTCCTTTCCTCTGGTTTCAGAGCTTCCTCCGCCCCCCCTGGGATGACTGAAGAAGATACCAGGGCAGCTATGGGTTCATCTACCTCAGGAGTGTTTAATGAGTTAGAAAACTCAGGGGCAAGGTTATAGAACCTTTGTCGAACCCAGTCGGGGAGGATAAAAGCAGATAGGGCCCATTGTTTGTCGACCAGGTCGGTGAACATATGGGGAGCAATAACTTCAGCTGGTGACAGGTTGATGGAAGATTAAATCATCTGGCTCTTCCTGTGACCGGCTGTGGGATTAATGGGAGAGGGGTTGGCAAGGTGGCGGTGTTCTTAGCCTTAAACAAAAGGATCTGAATAAGTGGATTGAAGAGCCCGTAAAAACTGGATGGTCAGGGGTAATTCCTTCATCGTCGGACATCCCCCTCTCCAGGGGGTCTGCTTCAGAAAGGTCCTGGTCAAGATTGTGAAGTGACCTAGCTTCTTGATCCATCCAGTCACCTTGGTCCCCATCTCCTGTATACCCTGTAGTGGTGGGATGCAAGGGGTAGAAAACTCCCTTTGGGGGAATACTTGGTGATACTGTTGTTCCACAATACTCACGGAGCGGCCTGATAGGGACAAGCAATCTGGTGCAATGGAAGGTTGGCTGAGTGCAGAGATTGCTGCATGCCGGAGGCAATGCCTTTTTGTATTGCCAGCACCATCCACGATCTCATTTTGGCTGGTATTTTGTCTGGGAGTTCATCATCTGGACGTAAGCCCGCCACTGTGGGCGTGAATGTCACCTCAGGGGGCCTCTGAGGGCCAGGTGGGACACTGGAGCCTCCTGATGGATGGACCTGGGCATGCTTTGTCTGGCTTGTATAGACAGATCCAGAGCAACGAGAGGGGGGCTTGGGGAGCGGGTGGAGGTGGAAGGTGGGGAGGGATCTTGCACAGACTCCTGGTGTTTTTCGCACCAGTTTCTCCAAGGCCTGGTGCCATCTGTGGGCATCCTTCTCAGCTGCCCGGGAGGGCCTATTAGAGTGTGGTATAACTGGTCAAGATCCCTGACCACTAGCCATTTCGTATGGAAATGTTTGACAGATCAACTGTGGTTGGTTCCCTTAGGGGTCCTGCTGAAAGTACCGTGGCCTAATTTGAATTTCCCCCCCTCCTGTCTAACCTTGATGATATACTATCTAATATACTTATTATTATTATTATTACTATTATTATTATTACTATGACTATAAATTGTTGTTGTTGTTGTTGTTGTTGTTGTTGTTGTTGTTGTTATAACTAGCCTGTGGATAAAATAGGCCCGTGAAGGTCTGCCAACCGCTGCCAAAATAGCCTTATTGAAGAATGTGGCCTGGCACAAGCCCCCAAAGGAAGCCTAAACCAGTGAAGGCCTGCCAATTGCTGCCAGAATAGCCTGTTAAACAATGTGGCCTGACCCAAGCCCCCAGAAAGGGAAACCAAAGGGTATGTAATGAGGGGATGTATACATGCCTCAGCCCCAGAAAGGAAACCTCATGAGGCTGTAGGCTACAAACCTACACCAAATTGCGTAAGCGGCCTTAAACAAAATGGCGCCACCTCCTGTGGCTGTCTGCAAAAGACACATGCACGACCCCCAAAAGGAAAGCCAGGCGCGCTGCAGAGTGGGGAAAAGCAGCCAAACACGCCAGACCAGCTCGGGGACCTAACGGCGATAGAAAGGTGGCGGGGAAGAGGCAAGCAAAGCGGCGTTCGGAGATCGGGAAGATAAGGCGCACAGCGAGAAGTCTTGCTGCAGCCACCCAAACAACAGTGTCCTTACTGGTTGCCGCTTCTTCTGCTGATCCGCTCTCCGTTTAGTGATCGGAGAGATAAGCCTCCGCAATGCTCCCAGCCAGAGCAATGGTCGGAAGATAAGGCTCGAGGCAGCCGCCTCAGGCGCTACGCTGCTTCCCTGCCTAGCGATCCCCGACAGCCTGGTGTTATTGAAATCCGTGGGGCGAGGAGAACTAAAGGTTAAGGATCTAGGTTAGAAGCTCTGGCCAAACCCAGCTACTTCCTTCGAGGCTGAGCAAAAACTGGGGCGTTGGGGTGGAGTTCCAGGAGGAGGAGCGTCCCAGCAAGATTTTAGCCCAGGCTGCATCACGAAAGACCGAGCACCTCCCACTTATGGATGCTCGGAGCAGCTCGGGGGAGAATCACACATAAACATATATATCCTTATGCAAATAAAATCTTAAAATTATCCTCGCAAATTTTTCCAATAAATAATGCACTTCAGCCACAGTAACCTTGAAGTATTTTGTTATTTGCAGAGATGGGTCTGAAGATTCAATAGAAATGTCATTGTTAAAATGTTAAAACTTTGGTCCACTTGTTGGGAGATACTTTATTTTGAGATCAACATTATATGAATTCATGTGATGCTTTGAAAAAAATAAATGTAATTTAACATTTAACCTGAAACTGACTATAAACAACATTGGGGGGAGGTAGAAAGCAGCCTTATATTTTAGTATACAAACAGTATAGTAAAAATGAATTCCACATAATTCCGCATTGTCTTGATTTACATCACATTTATAAATGCATTTTATAAAGTTTTCTAATAAATACACCTTGATAAACAGGACTGAATAAATGTAATCAATGAACTCTAAATAAACTAAGAAAAAACTAAGAAAAATATTGTGGTCCCAAGACCTTACATTAAAAGACCCCACAACATCACTACTAGTTCAAAAACAAGAGAATTTCAAGATAAGATATTGAATGAAATTCTATATGCCCTGAACATGTCTGTGGAAAGATTTTAAGGGGATCCCAACATTAATAAAGGGATCTTCAAAATAAGTTCAGCATATTCAGATAATACAGAATCTACACCACAATTGAACTGTTTGCCATCCTTGTCCAAGATCTTAGGATTCTGGATTCATGAGCCTTCACCACATGCTACTCTGGAAAGAGGTGGTCTGGCAGCAGCAGCAGCAGCCTTACAACTAACTTCAGCCCAACCAGTTGGCTACCTGCAACAGTCA
Source organism: Naja naja (assembly GCA_009733165.1). Classification (NCBI taxonomy): domain Eukaryota; kingdom Metazoa; phylum Chordata; class Lepidosauria; order Squamata; family Elapidae; genus Naja; species Naja naja. Next base: position 35,800 of record SOZL01000124.1, read on the forward strand.
GTGCCTGAGGCCTCTTACACCACTGCTCAGCGATAAGCACAGATTCAGAGGTGGTATAAAACTCTCAATGCAGTTGAAAAAAATCTTGGCAAGTAAAAATGATGGACTAGGAAGTAGAGATTGCCTAAAGGAGGGAATGAGAAACAGCCAAACAAATAAGGACATATTTGACTTGAAGATTTCTTTCAGAGGTGTCAAACTGCTGGCCCATGGGCCAGATCGTCATGCATAGTACGCCCGCCACCCCTCTCAAGGTAAAAAAGTCATGAAAAGTCACATGACAGCAGCGTGATGCCGTGAGTTTGACACCCGTGTCTTAAATGGAAAGGAGAAGCAAGCGAGATCTCTGTGCTTACCAAGAAAGAAAAAGAAAAGCAAGATTTGGGCAGCTCTTATTGGGATGAATTTTCCAGATTGTTTCATCATATCAACAGTACTATTTATTAACACTATGATGAAACCAAACACCTGGCATTCTGGTTAATTAAAAACTCAGCAAGCTAAGTGTCAAAATCAGATATTTAAGTAGCTGTGCTGCAACAGTTTCTATGTTTAATGGTATGTTCTTCATTTTCTTCATTTTTAACTCACTAAAGTCTTTTGTATCATTGCATGAAAAGGCTTCAGTGTTGGGGCCCTCAGGCTAATGAATTAGTTCTCATGCAGCACTCGTGACAGTTAAGTTTGAAACTCCTGCATTATATTGTGTTAGATCTACAAAGGGAGAATAATTGTTACTGGATTCCTGGGTTCTAGTATTAAATCTTGTCTATGTAAGAGCCCATTGGATTCCTTTGCTTCTAGCTTCTTAGTTTCTGATTCAGTTCTACTACCTATCTGTCATTAACCAGGTTCCAAAGGTATTCCCTAATATTTTCAAGTACTGACTTTTATGGGCTTAAGAAGACTACATTCTTATTTACCAGTTTCCAGAAGAATATCTACGGTATAATACCAATAACCAGAGATAGATTTTCACAGTATATTTTTCAACTTAGCAAAATTAAATAAATATTTCTTATAAATAATTATTAATTATGCACCGGCAATTCAAAACTTCCAAAATTATAGATTATCATTATGGGAAACCACAATAAAATATAGATAAAATCTATCTAATCCTTTATATGCAAGCAGAGAAGATTGAAAACATGTCGTTTTAATTTCAAATAAAATGCATTTTTATACAACATCCCAATACAGAAAAGTGTTTATTTTATTCTAAATTGCAATTAGCAAATACAGGCTTTTAGATGCTTAATTTTTAATACTACACATAGAGCCCACATCAATTTCCCTAGGTCAGATATGAATGTAAGGTGCAATTTATTAAAAATTAGAAGAGGAAGCTTTCAGTTTCCAGTCTTCTCAAATACAAACAAAGGGAAGAAGTGTATCAACCCAAGTAGTTGAGAGTTACATCTCAAATAGTCATTTTTAGAGCAATCTTTTACAATAGATCGATAATATCATCATTATTAGAATTAGAGCCAGGAGACACTTCACTGAAAGCCACATAGTATGTTTATGGCAAATAATTAAGGCAGGAAATTTCAAGCTCAAATTTATCAGAGTCCTAATTTTATATATGATAATTATTCAAGCAGTATCATCAGTCATATGATATTTTTATCTGAAATATGAACAACGAGAAGTATAACTTTTATTACCTTTCCATATAAAAAGTTCAATTTGTCTTATGCCTATAGTTTGATATGTAGTCTACATAGAGAGGAACTTTTATTTTATTTTATTTATTTATTTACTGCAACCCATCTCACTAAGCGATTCTGGGTGGAGCACAACAATCATATCTAACCATACCGTGCATCTATTTTCTATTATTTCAATTAAAAATACATTTGTCATATATATTCAGCATTATACAATAGAAAAATATGTGCAAAACATCATATATATATATACATATCTATCTATATATATGATCAAGAGAGATTGTTAAAAAAAAGTTTCTTGGGCGATACAGATCAGATAAAAAATTGCGTGGCTGTTCATTATTGATGTCAAGCTCTTGGCCATATGTTGAAGCAAAGTCCAGATAATGCTGACAATAATGTTGAATGGTTCATTTGAAAGGAATATAGTCTCTCAGATAAAATTATTTGTTCTTTTAAAGTTCAATTCAATTTTACATGTAGCACATAGCACTGTAAATCTCCCAACCTGAAGACACAACTGTAAAGGACATGCAAACTATTGCCAGCATACAAAACTGATTATGCCCAAAGCCTCCAAGAATTTTAAATAAAAGATTTACACTGAAAAGTGTTCATGTTTTTAATACTTTAAACTATTGTTTTGTGAAGTGAACAATCCCAAGTACATACTAGCTGATCCACAAAATTCTCACAGATCTTTTAAATAAGAATAAAAAATGCCACTTAAGAGGCAAGTTTGCTAGCTTCCTCCCACCATCACCAACCCTGGAATAACATCACTCATAGTTATAAACATCTGTACTTACAGAAGGAATGTACAATACAGTGAAAAAAAAAAAAAAGCTCAAGGCCCACATATCCTGTAGCTCCGCATTTCACAAACAAAAGGTTGGGGGAAGAAAGAGGGGGTGGGGTGCAGGGAATAAAGGCTTAAAGATTAAAGTCACAGGCAGAGACAGACGGCTCTGTTTTTTAATAACTGAAAACATGAGTTGTGCCTGAATGTGTTCATTGTTTTACCAGCGGGGGGAGAGTCTATGCATGCAGGACTTACTGGCGACAGAGCTGCCTTTCCATCAAAAGTAAGATTTACAAAAGAAAAAAAAATGACGCCAACCCAATGCCTTAATTTCCCCTCTTGTAATGTTTAATGATGCAAGTCAGGTACCTCTTCTGACTCGCCAACCTCTTCTCATTAAAATGGAGAAAACTCTGGTACTGACACCTAACAACAAATGTAGGACATTCAGATCCATTTATAAAGCAAAAAAAGCATGCATATAAGCAATGCATATAATTATTTTATGAAGGCAAATAAGTTATTGACCATCATAATTCAGTGTTTGTAATAATCTAAGGTTTCAGCACAAATATCAGGTTATGCTCTTATGGATAGTCTTTAAGAAATTAATCACTTTATGCAGAGTCAACATACTGAAATTCCTATTATTTTCCTTCAAGTTTACGTTCATATTTCTTAAGTTTGGTTCATCCAAAGGGGAAAAAAAACAATTTACAAATGCAGAATTTTACCAGGAAAGTGATGGAGATGCTCTTATATAGTATAGGCTACAAATTCTATAATTAAAGAAAACCCTGGATATTGGTTATAAAGCTAAAAGAAATGAAACCACTTTCTTATGAAGTAAAATAGAAAAAGAATTCCACAATCTAGATTTATAAAAATCTACTTCACATTGACAAGGCATTAATATAAACATATTTTAACTAATCTTGAATTTGAATAAATATTTCCAGTTTCATATTACTTTAAGTGATGAAGAGGAAAGGAAATTAAAAGAGATAGAAACGTGCCATTCACAGATTCACCAATAATTTAATAACTATTGAAAACATCAGATAAAATTAACTACAATAATAATATTATTCTTTGTATCTTTATAATTTGGGGGGGCCTTAATGAAAAGAAAGATGAACCCTGTAATTAAGACATTAAAACCAGATGCAGCAATAAACAGGCATATAGTACAATGAAACAATCATACTCAATTAAAGTAAAATAATGTTTAAAAAACCCTTTAACCACCATTATGTAAATGAATCCTTCGGAGGCTTCCTTAGAATCTTTTCAGGAAGGAGAACAAAACATGGTTTACTATTAAATGTGCATAGCTATATATTGCTAAAATAGTGTATAACCATCACAAGCAACTTGAGTTGCCTTACCTATTAGATGACATTGATTATTCTCTTCTCCCACTATCATTTCATAATACATTTAAAGTTTCAGAGTTAGGAAAATCATTACAGAATTAATACCAATATTATTGTGTAAAAAGTTACTCTCTACAACAAAGATTTGTTTGGCTGCAATTCAGCTTCAGGGCAAACCAGTAAAAACTGGTTAGGATGAAGCTTACTCTGTTCTTCCTTAGTTCTAGTACAATATAATCAGGGTGGTAAATTACCTTGTACAACCAAATTGTACATTAAAGTTTTGAAACAGTCCATTAAACGTAACATTATGAACAAGACTGAAGGTCGAGTGGAAGACATTAGACATGCATTCCAAATCAAGGTTACAAAACTCAGTCTACCAGGCAGGCAATTGTCAGCAGGCATTGCAAATGGTCAACAGTTTCCACCAACAAGGGAGCATAATTAGCCCACAGGCTATACTGGCAACTTACCAAGATACAAAACGACATTGCTAATTTGTAGAATGAACCACCCACGGTTGAACTGGAGAAGGCTAGTCCATGATAAAAAGATCCAGAAAAATTGTCCTGATATAGTAAAAGCTGATAAGATCTTAGAATACAAGAAAACTAATCAAATTATTTCTACCTACTAAAGGCACATTTGACAAACAGCACTGAAAAATACTACTTAAGTGCTCTGGAGTCTAACATAGGATCATATACTACCATCTGTTATCCCTTCTTAAATACAGATGTTAATATTTCTATGTTTAGGATTATTTTGATGGATCAGTATAACTCAGGGACAAGATACTTTTACACTTTTTTTAACCTTTCAATCAATCTTTGAGAACCAAAAGGGAAACAGGATGACATAATGATGCTTTTATTGGAGGCAGGACTGAAAATTGAGCCTTGGTGGCTCAGGCTGTTAAATGCCTGCACTTAAGATCCAGCTGTTTACAATTACTGTAGGCTCGAATCCCACCAGGCTCAAGGTTGACTCAGCCTTCCATCCTCTCAGGGTAGGTAAATTGAGGACCCAAGATTGTTGGGGGCAATAAGCTGACTTTGTAAAAATGCCGCTTAGTAATAAGCAGGCATATACAATGGAAGGAAGGCTATTGCTGAGCACACTGGGTTGTATCCCCAAAAAATTGTAAGCCACCTTAAGTCTTCGGAGAAGGGCGGCATATAAATGTAATTAAAAAAAAATGTCAGAAAAATCTTTTAAATGGAAAACTCCGTCACAAGCCCTTCTTTGCTTTCCCAATTCACTTACAGGTAGTCCTCAACTTACAACCAAAGTTGGGGTCAGAACATCTTTCACTAAGCACAATCTTATCTTTTCAACATCTGAATTGTTTAAAATAATTTACACCTAGGCACACAACTGGGATAGCATTTTTCTCCCCTTGCTTTTTATTACAAAATGTAAATATAAACTTAATCTATTGCAAACTTTTTTTATGAAAGAATAATGATGGTTCCCTACTTTTGGACAGTAAAAGCACACAGGAACTGCTTTTCTATAAACAGTGCTGAGTTTCTGGGACAGCCACTCCTGGAAATTAGACTAACCCGTGACTTCAGAAGCAAAAGAAGTTGAGCTAATTTTAGAAGTAAATTGGGGGCCTATCTATTAGTTTGCTTTACTAGATTGTTTTTGG